>BGPR01023096.1:0-24612 GCA_013235015.1 Araneus ventricosus | reverse complement strand
GAGTAACAAAATTTCGTCGCAATCTTTTCCCAAAATACGTTTATTTTACGACAATACAGTCAATACCTTTTTCATTTTTTCCTGTGCTTTTTCGGGATATACAGCCATTACTCGTGGATCAATGCATATTGCAGGTCTTACTAGTGCGTAATTCACAGGACATTTCTGCATGAAATGTTTTATCATTGTTATGATGTTTTTCTGACTGTCCTGTCTGAGTGTGAAAACATTCTTATCTGCTAATTCCTTATTTTTTTATCTTTTCTTTTATTAGTTGCTCTGCAGCAAATCCTAAATACACTTAACTTTATAATTCTACAAGTTAAATACTGGTTGAATTTGCATAAAGTCTCAGGTTTCTCAATTCTTTCACTCTCTGGTTTCAAAATTTTGAATGCAATCATTAACAACTTTTAAAAACATCACTGCCAAAAAATGGAAGTAAAGGTTTATCACTTTGATACTGTTCTAAAAATGGTAACAGCACTTTTGACAATCATTCCTATGGAACCATGAAGCAGAGTTGTCGATTTTTTTTTTATTTTTTTCAAAAAAATCGATTTATTTGATTTAAATCAGATTTTTTTGATTTAAATCAAGATTTTTTTTATTTTAATGATTTTTTTAAAACTATAGATATATGCTTTATTATTTAACATTTGTATATTAGACAATGAGCATTACAGTCATAGAATTATATATATATAACAACATACCAGTTATTAAGCTGTACTTTATTTTAAAAAAAAAAACAAATTAAAATTTAATTCAAAAATGTAACAACTATTTAAAAAATATTTTTGAACTAAAATATAACAATAATATACTTTTGAAATATAAGATAATTTTATTAAGGAAAAAAGAACAATATAATAAAAATTGTAATTTCTTGACTATAGATATATTATTGTATGTTAAAATATTATGGAATTTTACACTCAGCTGTTCATTTGTTTCATTACAAACACAAGTTTTGAAGCTATCTCTACTCCTAATCTGTTTGACCCAAAACATTAAATAAAAAAAATTCTAGATAAAATTTTTAAATTCAGGCTTCAAGGTGCATTGAGTCACCATCAGGACTACCTGTGTGCCAAATTTCATGACTGTAAGTGTGATAGATTCATCTGGACATTGCACACAAGTTCACAAACATTGTCTTTTATAAGTATAGATCATAGTTTAAAATGCACTATGTAAATGTTTGTATATCTTTTGGAGCATTTATATGCATTACTTAATTATCTTACATTTGAACATTATTGCAATATAAAAACTTTGTTGTCCCCAACACTATTTAGTTTTCTCCAATATTAAAATGAAACTCACTGCATTTTACTATGTTCTTTCTTTGTGAACATGATCCTCATATAAATACATGAAAATAAAAGGTTTAGGATAGGGCTAATAGTACTCCTTTTAGAATGTATATAGCAGTCTTATGAAATTTTGTTTCGGAATAGGAATTATTAGAGATAAAGTTCGGGAAAATTCCTTGACTCGGAGATAAGTTTTTTAGATCTGGATGTTTAACAATTTTAGCAAAGTAACTCGAAAATTTTGCTCCAATATTCTTGAAGTTTTAATTTATAATTTTCTGTAAGATTCAACAATAATTTTCGAGTGTATCACGGTGGCTGTATCTAAGGGTGTTCTCATGAGCCCCCCTCCCAGAATGAAGCAAGTTTTTTAAAATACTTTTTTTGTAGATTCTATGTCTAGACAATAAACTAAACCCATTCATGATGTTTTCTCATCATATTTCAAAAAAATTATTGTCTTGCGCCGCAAAGGGTTAAAATCTAATTTGCTTGCGTTGTCAAAAATAAAGATATAGAAAGTACTCTAGTTACATGAATTCAATGAAATATTTTTTTTATGTTCTATATATTCTTTCTTTAAATATATATTTAAAAATATTTTAAAATCACTATTTAAAGATACATGAACAATTTTATTTCATTAAAGCAGATTAACTTGATATTTAAAATAAAATGATTTAAATCAGTGATTTTTTTTAAAAAAATCAGTTGATTTAAATCAGTGATTTTAATCACCGCAACCCTGCCATGAACCAATAAAGGACATCTGTAACTCCTCCCTTATTTCCTAAAGGGTATGCGATGGATATGGATTCGTAGAACGAGACAGGCTCATCCCATCCTCATTGTGCCACGTCGTCCGAGATTAGAGCCGCCGAGAAGGAGGAATTAGAAAAACGATAATCGGTGAAATTTTAAATTTTTTAATAATGGCAGAGTAAAAAGTAAGGACTTTTTAAAAATGGGACATAAAAATAAGGATTTGTAAGGACTTTTAAGGACTAAATGTAAAAGTAAGGACGCGTACGAACCCTGTTTTCCTTGGAAAACGACACCCTATTGTCAAAGAATGGCAGATAACAGTACAATCAGAGGGAGTTGACAAAAAACACAGGCTCTTGTAGGAGGGGGATCCAAGGGGAAAGTGATTGAAATGTGCACAGATGTTTGTTGTCTCTTACCCCTGCTTCACACCAACCTGTTCATTCATGGAGAAGTGATCAACAATCTATCAGATATCATTGTATTTGCCAAAATTCAACTTGAGGATTTCCAGCCTCAAGACGACTATAAAGCACTTTTAGAGCTCGCCATCATATTTCTTGGAGGAGGTACCCTAAAGGAACATAGTTCCAAGGGTTATTACATCGTGCTTGATGGACAGGAAAGGCAATTTACTCTCTCAAAATATATTCATTCAGAGTTAAATTTAAACTTTCTGATCAAGAAGAATATGGAATTCGTGATAGTGGCTTGTTTGTTGTGACATGCTATATGAACAGCTGGTTTCAAGCAGCATCTGTTTGTTTTGCCCCAAGAAATGATTTGCTACTCTTAAAAATCCAAAAAGAGTAGGAAGGTATCCAATTATGAAATTTTACAGTGTCCGATGAATGAATTTTTGGACATTTGTGGTACTTTCGGAGTAACTTCTTGCTCTTGTGTTTTTTGACAACTATGGTCCTCAAGGAACAAAAAGGAAAATGATGGAAGAAAATGTTGAACCCTTTAAATGAGATCTAGATGAGTTGATTCAGATTAGTCCTTAAAAAGGGTCTGCATGATTTTATATCAACTAACACAGCGAGGTTTTTTAAAATCTTAAATCAACCATCAACATTTCTACAAAAAAGATGTGACAGAATGGAAAGAAGATAAATCCTTCAAGAAAAGTTTGGCTCATTAAGAGTTGTAAATAATGTAACAGAGCATGAAGTGGCACCAATGGAAGAGAACAAACTTCATACAAAAAGCTAAAAGCAGTACTTTTTGCTGTTAGTAAAGAAATTTAAAAACTAATAACAGCACTCTAAAAAATGTACTTTAATGATTTAAAAGGTAGTATAATGTAATTCTGTAAACTGAAATTTTTTTTCAGCTTCATAGTATTGTATAATTTTAGATTGCATCAAATGTTTAATGAATAGAATTAGTTTAACTTGTGTTAATTTTTCCTGAAATTCAAAAACTTTCAGCCTTGGTAGTGACCCTTAAAACTCTGAAAAAATTACAGAAATTCTTTTCTATATAGTAGATCAAAATGACAGGTGCCCCATTGAAAATTTACAAAAAAAAAAAAAAAAATCACCCTCATATAAGAACTGTCCTAATCTGCATGCTTTAAAATAGTGTTCTGAAGCCCATTCATTTTTATAAACCTTTTTTGTTTGTTTTCTCATCTTGTCTGTTTTATGCCCTTTTTTCCCCCATCTGTTTAACTTTTGTTTTTACAGCCATGTAAGCAATTAGGTATTATTTTATTCCTCAGTTTTCAGAGTTCAGTTTCATACATATAATTGAACTTCATCTTCCCTTTGCTTTTAGAATTATTTTTGATTTGTTTGTGGTATTTTTGTGAGGCTAATTGCCCTTTGTTTAATCGTTGGCCATTTACAATGAAAAAGCATATTATATTACATAATTGGGATACTTCTCTTCCTGATGTGTAATATTACTCAGTAATCTGTTTTCTTCGGTTTTTGTGTGTTTAGTTAAATATATGCACATGTACATATAGATTTGAATATTTTGTAGAGAAATGTTGTGAAGATATTATTCTGTTTTTTCCTGCTTTCCATTTTCTGCAACTTAGATTAATTAAACTTAATTTTAGAAAATAAAGGCAATCAAAAGAATACAGCTCACTAGTTTTGAGCTGTCAACTCAGACTTTATTCTCATCAAATTCACAAAGCAACAGTGCCATGTAAGTGAGAAAAGATTAATGTAAATAGCTCAGAAAGTATTAGATATAATGAAGAAACTTAAAATGCATCAGAAATTGATTTTATGTAGTTCATGGAAATAAATAAAACTAAATTACAAAACTAGAATCTGCTATAAACAGCAATAGTGTTTTCTAACCCAGTGCTCAACAGATGTGTTAGTAGAATATATGTTAGAGCAAATAAGCCTAAAAATGTTAAGAGTCTAAATAATTTAAAATCGTTGCATACAGATAGGGATAAAAGTTATTAGACCACTTTCTACAGAATAAATGTAAAGAGAAATTGGTTCATATCCTCAGAAACAAGCTATCCTTGCTATTGTCTATTGCTATCCCTGCAAGCAATTATATTGGTATAAATATTTGATATTAAATGTTGCATTTCTTATTATTCATCCATTTTCATATTCTGATATTCAATATGGTAGTTCTCTTTTGGAGCTTTGTGATTCTTTGAATGCATAGAAAATAATTATTTACACGGTAAGTAAATTTTGCTGAAAATAAGCCAATTACATTCTCTTTTATACAATCAATCTTAAGTCCTTTAGTTACTTTAGCAGTAAAAACTATAAACAAAAGTGTTCTCTTTTCACGTTTAAGATGCTTAGAAAAGAAGAAATCTGCTGTATAAAGATATACATTTATATTTAAAAAATAATTTTAATTTCAATCAGTAGAAGAAGAATCCCTCTAAAGCTGCAGATCTTATTATCTTAAAACTGGTACTAAATGTGTAGTGTTTCTTTCCTTCTATATTAAAAAAAAAGTTTTAAAAATCTTGTTACCTTAAGGTAATATGTCTACTAGGATCGAAAATAGCATCATCAGTGAAAAAAAGTAAGTTTATTCTCGAATAATACACATAACTAACATTTTCAGAAATCATGTTAAGTAGATTTTAAAAGAAGAATTCTAGACAGCTGCAGCATTATATAACTAAAAAGATATATATCAAATACAAAACACTGTGTACATTCATATTAATCACTTCTGAAACAAACAATACAAAAAATAACACTTTACAGTATATAAATATCAAAGTCTCCACTATTCAGAGTATTATAATTCTGCAAAATACAAAAATGGTTTTAGAAAAAACATTAATTTCAAGTATTGCTCTGGTTAAGTAAAATGCACAGTTATAAATAATCTATATAAATAAAATCCTGAATAATTAAAAAGAATCCAAACATTAAGTTTTGCAGAACATTACCTATAAAAGATGTTAAATCTTAATTTCACAGCCTACCTTAATTACCTAAATGTAAATATTTATATACACTAAATCACAAAAGTGTACATACAAAAAAAAGTAAAAACAGAGAACATAAAATGAAAATCGGCTCTCTTTCTAGAAATATTTATTCGATATGTTAAAATTTTACACCGTATTTACACAGATTAGCCAAGAAAAAATTTTATAATTCAAAAATCTAATATAATTACATCCTTGTGCTCTTCAGCAAAAGTTTACTTATGGCTAACTGAATTGAAGTTATTTCCCAAAACATTTTGGAAATAATTTTGTATTTAGAATAGATGTTTCAGATACAAAAATTATTTCATTTGTTAGGCGAAAAAGAGCAGAAATACCAATTGCCATGTGGATAATGATAATTAAATCACAAAATGAAAAATAATCCATGAAAGAAAATGGAGAAACACTTGGATTGGCAAAGTCTACTTTGTAAACAATAATAAGAAATTTTCAGAAGATTCATACTTTTGAAAGCAAGCCACCAAGCAGAAGACCACTGAAGTTAAATAATCGAGAAAAGACGTCCCTCATAAGGAAAGTTAACTTGAGCCCTGGATTAAATGCAAAATTACTTACAACTGAGCTTCAAGAGACAACAGGAATTGAAGTACATCCTGAAACTTTTCAGAGTGTCTTCATTCTAGTGTTTCAAGGAAAAAGCCTTTCATTAGTGCAATAAACCAGATAGAAAGGTTGGAGTTTGCATAATGTTCAGGTTTATGAAGATCCTGAGTTTTGAAGTAGAGTGATATTTGAATCGATTGACGTTAAAAGGGGACTTCTACATTTTCGGCGGAAATTACATTTTAATTTGATGAAGGTGAATGCACTTTTGGTGTAAAAACGGGGCTTCAGCCATTCACAGCCACATTTTGGTACAGCATCAAAGTTTCCATGTAATGTTAGAAGAAGGCTGTTGTTGTTGTTACTAATCCCTCTCTGTCTAGCGGCAGCTAGACACCATCCATGAGCCCACTCACCCTCAAGAAATCGAGAGCAAGCAAAGGATCCATCTCGAAAGTCTCCCTAGATAGGCGAAGACAAGAGAGGATGTGCTCTGGGAACGCACTCGCTACTCCACACTTTGAGCATACCGGAAAAACTTTGTAATCGTGGCTAAAGGAGCAACTCCTCAGGTGACTGCTGACAAATCTGGACAGCGCCGTCTGGTCGGCTCTGTCACAGGCAAGGCCAATGGAGGCACCAAGACTGCTCCGCTTATACCAATCATGGGATGGAGGAACCCTCCACGTCTTTAAATCTTTGTTTTTTCTGATGGAATAAATCTCGTCAAATGTTAAGGAGGGGGTTGAACACAAAGGTTCAGCCGTGCCCTGTTTCGCCAAATTGTCAGCAACCTCGTTTCCATAAATATCCACATGGGAGGGTATCCATTGGAGGTGCACCTCATGATCCACGCCATATGTCTAAGTAGAGATGAAGGCTTCTCTTCAGAAGAGCCCTTTTAACATCAATATAACAGTTCTTTGCTAGATGTCGGAAGTCCCCTTTTAACATCAGTCAATTCATTTACTGACAAGTGCACGCTTACCATGCTCGAGAATGATTGAAAAACTAGTGTGGCAATAGCGGATCGTAGATCTCAAAATGAAAGACGTGATTTGCAATATAAAACACAGAGGGGAGGAGATCTACCATGGTCTGGAGATCCATGGCTGCCAATAGTGCTGGAAAATTACATTTTATAAACACTAATGATGGATAAGCACATCTGAATATATTCAAGATAACTTTTCTTAATAGTGTGACTGATCTATGCTTATCCTCAAATTGCAGGTTTCAACAAGATAAGGATCTGAAGAAAACTTCGGCTCTAACAAGAGAAAGGTTTTTATGTGTCAAAAATTAACTACGAACACCATTGCAGTCCCGGGACCTCAAATCTATGTGGTATGAATTAAAAAAAAGAGATAATCTAAAAGGTCAATTTTTAATACAACAATGTTACAAGATATTCTATCTTCTACAGAGTGACAAAAAATTACCAGAAATGTCACAGAAAAACCTGCAAACTCCATGACAGCAAGTCGATTTGTAGTCATAGAAGCTAGTAAAGAACCAACCCATTATTGAAATTCGTTAATTGTTTTCAGAATACAAGCAATACATAGATATTTCTTGAAAAGCACAACACTGAAACATGTATTTTCCTTACATTTAAAAGAAGGCAATTTATTCTTGCATGAATTTTTTGCTATACATCAAATAAGTATATTTGAGAAATGAACTGATTTCTTTTTAAATTTTTCAATCATATGTATACTTTTGTGACTAAGTATATATATATCAAGTTCAAAATAGAAAGATATAGTAAAAATCATTATTAAATATTTCTTTAATTTCTAAATAACTATGTAACATTTAAATAATCATTAGAAAAAATATAACTAATCGTTACAAAAACTACATGTATACAACAACAAACTATTCGTTATTAAGTCTTCTTGAACCTTGTTTTTTTACAGTTTGTTCACAGATGTATATTCAGAAGATATTAATTTTTCTTTTTCAGTGGAAGCAGATTTTGTATTAACGCATTTTAAAGACACTCAAAACGAATCGGTACATTAAAAAAAATCTTTTGTGAATTATTTAATTTTCAGACAATCAGTGCTATTTCTCAAAAAATTATTCAATTTCTAAATTATAGACATGCATAAAATGAAAATAAATGAATACTCAATTCAGATTTCATAAGAATATAATAACATATGATTTTATGAAATATATATTTACACACTACAGATACATCTTATGGTGATATTGCTCAATTTACATATATACACATATTTTCCTTAAGAATAAATTTGGCATTTATATAGAGAAAGAAAAGTCCAATTAATATCTGGTTAAAAAATGTGTAAAAACCATTATTTTATACAAAACATTGTTTTCAAAATACTGCTTAATTTCTTAAACATTCGTGCGAAGAGCACTTCACTATTAGATATGTTCTCTTTCAATTTTTGGCAATTCAAAGTGGATAAAGTTACAGGGACTAATACAAACATCAAATTTGTATAATTTTTCTCATCCATTTATGATATAAGAGTGGCATTCAATGTTAAAACCATGTCCTATCACAATCCTGCAACATTATAAATAAGTCTATAGTATATGAAATTGCATGAAAGCTTAAAAAAAAATCGTTAGAAGTTAAGTAATCAGTACGCAGATAAACAAAACAATTCAAAATTTAAATCATATATAAATTTCTTTGACACATCATATCTAACATATTGTCACTATACAAAAATGCTTCAGGCTTTATTAAATGAGAAAATAAATAAACCTGTATAAAAATATAAAATGTATAACACTACAACAATAAAGATGCAACAGATAAAACCAACACAGGTTTTTAGTTCTCAAAATGTACTTAGTCTTAACTCTCTTTCCTAAATAGAAAAAAAAATGCCCATTAAAAGACATTAAAAATGTTCTTCCTCTTAGAAGTAAAATAATGATCTAAGCTATATTACAATTCTAATAAATTTTAAAAGGACTATCACATAACATAGAAATGTTCCAAGTTATAATGAATATAACTTCATATTTATTCAAAACATAAATAATATAGTCTAGAAAATAATTTGAGCTTGAATAAATAAAACTAAACAGCATACATGTTTCCTTACAGATATTTTTAACTATGTCTCTGATCTTCAGGAAATTGTTCACTTAAAGCAGTTTAGAACTGTGTCTCTTTTCTCGAGAAGGGATAATGATATTCAGTCTACATACATGGTTCAACATAATTTCCAGGGAAAAGTCCTGTAACTCCATCCATTATACCTTCATACCAACCATCATCATTTTTCTTCATTACATATATAATAGAATTTTCAGAGAAAGAAAGTTCATCTTCTTTGTCTGCTTGGTAATCATATATAGCCACAACTGCAAACACAAAATCAAATAAAATATTCTTTTTAAAAATTACAGAAATACTAACAGATTAAGTACAATAAAGCAGCTGGGATACACTTAGACTGAAAGGCATATTAATAAAAATGCATTCATCTTTCTTTAAAACTTTTCTAAGGGGATTTACCATTTTTGGAAAAGAAGGTGAGCATCCTACCTATGTCAGTGGGAAATCTGTAACTACGCAACAGGTAAACTCAAATAAATGATTTTTAAGAATTTAATGCTACACTATGTATTTACACTTTATAACATATGCATTTTATATAACAAATAAAAATATAACGAAATTAACTAAGTACTTTTTTGTAAGTATAGTTTTTGTAATAACATTTGAACTTTGATTACCCCATCATTTTTTATAGTGGAATTCACATATAAATGTTTAATATTTTATTTTATAAAAAATGAATGAATTTGAGATGAGAAATATAGCATAATTTTTTTTCCATGATTTTAATCTAAAAATTGAGTGGTAATACTTTCTATCAGGCAAAGAAGAAAAAAAAAAAAAGAACACGATTGTTTTTAATTCAATCAAATCATTTTTATATATCTGAAACCTACTACAAAAACTATTTTTTTTATTAATATTCTTTATGGGGTTTTTTAGATGTATACTACTTATTTATTTTGCAGAAGCCTTTTATTGTTTAACACTTTCTATCAGGCAAAGAAAAAAAGAAAACACATGATTGTTTTTAATTCAATCAAATCATTTTCATATATCTGAAACTACTAGAAAAACTATTTTTTTATTAATATTCTTTATGGGTTTTTTTAGATGTATACTACTTATTTATTTCGCAGAAGCCTTTTATTGTTTTCATCTGCATTACTAAAATAGCAACCTATTAATAAAATTAGAACTGTATATTTTTGTCTATAAAATTCACGAGGATATGTTTAATTCAACTAAAATCCATTATATATGTTGAGATTCTTTGTATTGCTTCACTCATTTTTCAGAAACTTGTACAGTGGTACCTCGAGATACGAGTGCCCTGACATACGAGTTATTTGAGATACGAGCGCTGTCGAGCAGCGAAGTTTTGTTTTGAAATACGAGCGACATTTGAGATACGAGGAACGGCCAGCTGCGACGCTGCACACGGCCCACCCAGTTTACTGCGCCTCGTGCATTATCCCACGTATTCCCCCCAGTGTGCTTGTTTACCTCGCTGTCGAAGCATCTTTGCTAAGTTTTTCTAGGGCTTTGCGCTTTTTGTGCATTTACATACTTTATCACATTTCTTTCTATAACCATGGGTCCGAAAAAAGTGAGTGGAAAGGTCAGTGCTCAGAAGAAGATGATGTCTATTGAAATAAAGCGTGAAATCATAGAAAAAAATGAGCAAGGTGTGCGAGTAGCTGACTTAGTGAGGCAGTACGGGCGTAGTACTTCAATGATATGCACTGTGCTTAAACAGAAGGAGTTGATAAAGGGTATAACGCCAGCTAAGGGCGTTACAATAATTTCTGTGCTCCGGAGCTCTCTCCATGAAAAGATGGAGAAACTGCTGATGGTTTGGGTGACAGAGAAGCAGTTTAAAGGCGATACCTTAACACAGGGTATCATATGCGAGAAGGCACAAGCGATTTACGGTGATTTGCTGAATCAGACCCCGCACACTTCCACGGATGAGGCATCAGAAGACTCGTTTAAAGCCAGTTGAGGCTGGTTTGACAACTTTAGAAAAAGGACCGGCATTCACTCTGTTGTCAGGCATGGTGAGGCAGCAAGTTCGGATGTGAAGGCAGCTGAGGATTATCTCAAAACTTTTCCGAACTGATAGAAGCCAATGGATATATCCCCCAGCAAGTCTTCAACTGTGACGAAACAGGGCTTACATTTATGTGACCAAAATACAAATACATATGTATGTACACTTTATACAACCAGTTCTTTTTGCTTTACATTCTGTTTTATTATGTTTTTATACAATATTCGTCATTTATAAATAAATTTTTCTTATTCAAAAACACGTAACAAAAACAATTAGGGGTAGCATTTTTGGGGCTGGAACAGATTAACATAATTTCAATTAATTTCAATGGGGAAAATTGCTTTGAGATACGAGCAAATTGACATACGAGTAAGGTTACGGAACGAATTAAACTCGTATCTCGAGGTATCACTGTATTTGAAACCAAGTTCTATCCAAGAGCCCTCAAATAACTGCTTAATAATCTGTATACACACAGGTGGAACACATTTAGTTCCTATACAGGTTACAAGCTAATTTAAAATATGCTTAACAATTAATCTACAATGCATGTTAATATCTGCTGAAGTGTTCCTCTATAAGATTAAATTTCGTGAAAGAATTAAGAACATAATCCATTTCCAACAAAAAACCATAAATGATACATGCTTATTGATGAAAAACTTTGATGAAATTTCATACGTAAAATAACTTCTTGTCTCAGAAATTTTTTTTAGCATTACAGCAAAACATATATTTTGTAGAATTCTTGTTTTTTAAAAAGCTTCATGAGATATGCTTCTTGTAAGCTAATTGTTGGAAATAATAGGTTGACTTTCCTTCTTTCTCTTCATTTAATATTCAACCAAATGCAAGCAATTACGATGATGCCATACATACAATGATTTTATGATGCAATATGTCACTGCGTGACGCCATATGTATCCTATGATTCCATCAATGTATTTTGTCACAGAGAGCTGGCAAGAGGCTCTATACGTACTTCTAACTATGGACTTGTAAACGTCTTCATGTCAGTGTCGTTATAATTGTCTTACGTCTATGTGTTTAAAAATAAATGATTATTACTTCAAACTGTTTCTCATCTCTGCATACTACACTCTGCTAATTTCCCCTTCACTAATCAACCTCAAGGAATAATATTAATATACTTTTGACGCAACAGAATGTTAACACAAAGTGAAATAAAAATAAAGTATTTACCCTTTTCTAAGTAGTTTTTAGGTACCCACTCAGGGTGTCCATGTCGACGTGGATATGGTGGAGATGGAGGATTGTAGTTTTCATGATATAAATTATCATCATCAGGAGGAGGTGGAGGTAATGGTGGTGAAACTATGCAAAAATTTAAGTATTAAGCTAAATAAAAATATAAATGACAAAAAAAAATCAAAAGTTCTTTAAAAAGTAATATAAAACATACAACCATTTTCAGTAACAGTAACCATTTATTGAACATACAAGATATAAGTTACACAGAAAAAATTTGAAAGAATGTACATGATGCCAACCTTACATTTTATATCAGGTCAATATAATATTTACTATAAAATATCTTTATCATATAAAACAGGTTAGTGAATCAAGTCTGCATATTTGAAAAGCATCTTTAAAATTACTGAACTGTGATTTTTAAGTATTCTGCAAAGTATACAGAGTGTTTACCATGTTCCAAGATTCGGAAAAGGGGAGGGATTAATACCCCTAAAAATAATTAAAGAATACCAATAAAAAATGATTAAAGAATTAGTAATATTTTAAGCTTAATAAATTAAAATTCCATTAAAAAAGATTGCAAGAAAAATCATGTTATTCCCAAATACTGAAAAGATTAAATCCAAACTCATTTGTTAACTGTTACAAAATTTTTAAAAGATAGTGTAACAAATCACTCAAATTGCTTTTAATTTATTGCTCTCTACAGGAAAAATATATTTAAGGGGAAAAAAACCAGGCTAATAAAAATAATTCACATTAATTTAAATGAAAAACCTAATACATAACAAGATACATTTTAGAGCTTAAAATAAAAAAAAATTTGTCGAAGATGCAAACATTGAATTTAATGAGTGAAGATGAATTTACAAATTTAAAAAATTTAATGCATTTCTTTCCAGTTATATGCTTTAAAACAGTAGTTATTTTATTTAGAAAGCCAGTAAATAACTTTATCCAGTTCTGAATTCTAAGAAAACTTCAGCTGAAAAAAATGTATGAGACCTTTGTTCCTTGTGACAATTTTAAGGATCAAATCAAATTCAGAAATTCTTGCAGACTTTTTCAATTTTCACATAAGACATCCTGGAATTCTTCCAGGAAAGTTTCTGAATTTTAAATAATTCAAGAAATAATTGCTCTGCTGAGCATGGAAAGCATGTAGAATGCCATCTGTTGCAGAAAGATCAAAAGTCAGAAAGGAATTCAGTATTGATTAATAAAATTTTCACCTTAAAGAATGTAGCCTGCTGCCATTTCTTTAAACTTAAAGAAATCTATAATCCTAGATAGTTAAAGCTTCCCTAGAAGAACTATTAATACATTTTTTTCAGCAAAATATTATTTATTTGAAATTAATAATATTTTGAAATAATAAATTCAATTATTATTAATAATTAAAATAATAATTGAATTTATTATTTCAAAGCAATTAATAAAAAATATTATTTGTTTTTATTAAACTGAGTTTTAAGAAAGACATTAGATTTATATAAAAATTATCCACTAGAAAACCAAATTGATCACTAATATGGATGCGAAATTCCATTGGTGGATTTTCGAAAATCCAATTTCAGTTCAAGTAAAATACCAAATTTCACATTTCTTAAGGTGACCAACCATCCTCCTTTAAAGGAGGACGGTCCTTCTTTCGTAAGTTTGGCCCTCCGTTGAAAAGCGTCCTTCTACATGTCCTCCTTTCGATATTTGAAGAATAATCTGCAAATCTTCATATTCGATATGGAGAATGTAGGATATTTCTTGTTTAGATATTTTCAGTATATTATTAGAAGATGACGCATTTATAAAAAAATATTCATTCAATGGAAAAGTATTCATTTAAATAATAATTTATGGGTATGCATGCATAATTACAATTTAAAATGCTATAAATATTATTATGCATTTATCATATTATAGTACATTCTGCATTATAGTTGCAATGAATAAAATGTTTGTTTTATTTACAATATTTTTTTTCCTTCGGTTTATTTGTGTCTTCCTTTTCATTGCAACAAAGTTGGTCACCTTATTATGTTTCTCCCAAAATACATCATTCTCCCAAGATACATCCCCACATATATAGTCATAGCCATACTGCAATTTCTAGAGTTGCGAGTTATTTTCTAGAATTGTGCAATTTTAGAGTTGTGTAATTAAAGTACATACCGAACTTGAATTTCCATAGAAAATCTTATCCACTTTAAGTATAAAAATGCATTTATTTCTTGAAAATACTATATGATTTTCACCTTCAAAAAGTTTTCAAAATTTAACAGGAAACACCTGCATTATTGCATGCCATTCTGAAACAATCAACTTCTCCAAGCGACAAGTAGTACAGATCCCTTCAGCGTGAGGATCACAGACTGAAGGTTGTCTCTTCGTCTTTATTTTCCTACATCAAAATGATTTCTCATGGCTTTATTTTATCTACTTTTCACTATTTCTTTCACTTTCAATGTTTACTTGAAGGAAACATTTACAGCTTCAAAGATAATTTAATTTTGCTTTTACTTCAATTATTCCTACAAATAATTATTTTCTCCAAGAAAAATCAATATAACTTTAAAAAAATATATATTATACCTGTGCTCCTGAATTAACTTGATAGGCATGCGTTTTTAGGTGGAAGAAGCTCAAAGTCCTGTGTTTCAGAAAAGTGTTGTTGGCACTTGTATAAATATAATAATTTAATATCCTTTAATATAATTAGACTAAGAAAAAGTGTTATTTACAGAAAAATGTAAAACCTAGGATTGAATCTAAGGATTTCCGATTAATGAAAGATAAGAGCAATTTTTCTGACAATCTTTGTTTCAACCCTTGAGAAATATATTTTGTAGATTATATAAAATATGTTATTTCAAGCTACTGCTGCTGCTAGTGTAATTTTATAAAGTAAAACAGCAGACTATATTTTCATCAAATTAATTTTGGTAGAAAAATAAATAAGCTTCTGAATAGAGAAACATAATAAAAAAAGACTGCAAAATTAGCTGGCAACATTTAATATTGGATGCTTTCAAAATTCTCATACTAATACGGTAGTGTAAATACTGCATGTTATGCAAAGGAGACTATTTACTCCAAGAAACGCTAATTTAAAAATATACTAGCTTCATTTGATGATACAAATTCAGACATTATATGAAATGAAACGCCAAGTTCTTCAAAATAAATTACACAAGGTACCAAGTTTTCATCTCAAAGGCTTGGAACAGTAACAGTTTCAAAAAGACAGGTTAACTGGAGCCATTTCTTATTATTACTTCTCTCATTGTGTATGTTAAATTGTTATTATCTGTTAATTTTAAAAGCAATGTTCTCATATATTTTATATTCATAGCCCCTATTCCATTTGTTAATGTATCTAACAGCAATGAGCAGAGGAACACAATATGGATAAAAATGGCAGCTCAACAGTCAAGTTCAATAATAAAAGTTCTTGGGTCATGTTGAAATATCTTTTATGAGAAGGCGATAGTAGAATACATCCCCTCTCAACCCTAATATGAAACTGATGATGCAGTTTGATTACCAACATTTATATATAGGCTATTTTGTTTTCAGGAGAAGCAATAATCCGAGGGAAAAGTTGATATTTAATGGTCATAAACACTCAATCTGCAAGCATCATTTAAACCTTTAAATTGTTTCCAAAGTTTCAGATATAAAGCTTTGAACACATAGAATTACAGTTTCCATTTTCATTTAAAATTACTCACCTTCTAGCTTTTGTTCTCCAAGCTCTCATAAATCATAACAATAAAAAAATAATAAGATATTAAAAGCATGATTAAGAGTTTGTTAGAAATGGAGGAATCCATGATACTGAAATTGGATTATACAATTTTTTTCTAAAGAGGAAAACAAGCACAATTAAAATGGCATATAAACAGCAGAACCTCAATCTATTTCTTTGAAATGAGAGGTAAAAGCTTATAAGTTTATGCAACATTGAGTATTATTCCTGATAAATTTACTGCTGAAAAAAATTACTTTATGCTTTTAACAAGATAAATTTAGTATTGCTAGCACAAAATGGGCAAAATATATAGAGGAAGGACATTTACAAGAACAACAGATCAAGTTCTGCTGTGCGACTTTTTAAACACATAATCACAAATAATTTATTGCATAAAAGACACTTACTATTCCCAGGATGAGCAAAATCTGTGGAAACATGCATAGGAGGTTCTGGGTAAAGAAAATAATAATCAGCATATCATGCAACTACAGTAGTTCAAACCACTATCGCACAACTTGATTTCAACTTAAAGAAAGCACTCTACATGTAAATAAACATCATGCAAAACGTCAATACATCACTTTACAGCTATAGGAATAGGGATGGCGGTTATTGCGAAAATAACTGGTTTTTGTTTCAGGATTTTTCACCTCCGGTTTACCCTGGCGGTTATAACTGCTCAAAATACCGATTTTTGAAATAACTGGTTTTCAGGGGGGTTTTTATAACAAACAAATGTCGTATGTAGACAAAATTTTTGGTTAATATTGTTTTCACAGGAAATCAATCCACTGGCTAATATTCATCTGTTAATAAAGACTCCTTCAGTAATCCGCAAACCAACAGACGCCTTGAGGAAGCGGTTGTTGGTGATTGGCATAAGATAATGAAATTCGAAGCTTCATAACTTGGTAAATTTTAGTCTAATGGAACTTAAAATCGAGCCTATCTTCCAATCCGGTTTTTATAGCCGGTTATTTGATTTTTAAAAAATAACCGGCTATAAAAGGGACAAAAAAATAACCACAAAAACTGGGACAAAAAAATCACAAAAACTGGTTAACCGACAAAAAAAAAAAAACGTTTTTCGGTTAAAACCAATAGGTTTTTTACCATCCCTATATAGGAAATAAGCAGTAGGATTTAGGAAAAGAGGAACAAACTACCATTTTAAGAAAACATATATCAACTACTAATATCCAACAACTATTTGCAAAAAAATATTAAATATAGGTGAATTAAAACATCTAGACAAAAGAAAAGCAATTATTTAACAGTTCTAATATATAAAATCATAATTCTTGTACATTCAGGTAAATTACTAAGTTTTGTTCATAAAAACAATTTCAATGGCTTTGAAGCAAAAATTATGAAATATTACATTACAAACTTTTTTTTAACACATGCTGAAGTTTGTACAGAAAACATCTGAATATTTTGCATTCGCTTAGGGTTTCCTTACAGAAGAAGCTCCTTAAGTGCTTAATGTTTATTATTTTTGATAAATGGTTTTTTGATTTTGGTTTTTCTTCCAAAAAATTAAAGTTAATTCATTTATTTTGTAAATATATAATCTTGCATATATATATTTATATGTGTGTTCTATGTAGTGTTGTTAAATAAAATTATAATAAAATGCATAAATGCTGGTGCAAAACAAAACTATTCTATTAGTACAGTAGTCACCAAAATATGGACTAGTGTGCCAAGAAAAACAGCCTTGATTTGCAAAGTTGCCAGGTTACTCACCAAAAGATTTTTGTACTTAAGTGAATTTGGGGCATGTTCTAGTTAGTATTGTGCTGACAGAAAATACACCAAAATTTTAATTAATTGCACTACGAGAATATTTTTGTTATTATACTAAGTGAATTTGGGCACATTCTAATTGCAAATGAGCTAATGATTAAAAACCAACTTTTTTATTCGAAATTTTTTGAAGCAGCATCACATCATACTTAATTGGTGTCTTTAAGACCAAATAATATTCAAGCTTTCCTAAATGCCTTATCTCCTGCTAGATGTACTTTAAGCATTTAGTGTTAAATTCAGGCATCTGAAAATACAGAGCATTTTCCATTACTTTTGATGTAATTCAAGATAAAATTACACAAGTTTTGAATACTTCTAGGACAATCCGAAAACTCCAGTAGTTTGTAATATTTTAATTTAAGGATGCAGACAACAGCATTTCATACCACCAATTAATATAAGAGATTGGATAGCATCAACACAAGCAATTTGAAATGCTCAGTGTAAATGAGATTTAAATTTTGTCTGGAGTGTTTAAAGGCTAATAATATAAATGGAAATATTCACAAATGATTTAGATGGTGTCGCATTGATTACAATACATACATCTTTGAGCCTCTAATATTAAGTTATATTCTTCTCTTTAAATAAAAAAACAGAATAAAATACCAAATGTATATGCAGAAGATAAACATGAATATTTACAGATCTGCCTAGCAAAAAGGTTTTAATAAAAAAAAATATAAGAAATAATTTTAAATAGGTATTTTAGTTTTAAAAAGATATTAATTTGAAATGTAATTCAAATTTTTCAGAGCAAAATTTATTATTATGCAACTAAGAAATAGTATTCAGAAAATTTTACTGAAAATCTAAAAAACTTATGGTAACAATTTTCTCTATGATAATATAAGAAGCTAGTGTTCCAATTTATCAGCTTGTTCCAGTTAAGAGCTTATTAATCACAACTAACAATGTAAAGACTTAAAATGCAAGATTATTTTTCTGCAAACTTTAAATAAAACTATTTAACCACTGAAACAAATCTATAACTTTAATATATTATACTTCGCCATAAAGTAAATATCCAGATTTATAATGTTTGCATTTCCCAAATAACTGATATCAATATTTTACTATTTCAATTGAAACTAATCTTGATAAAACTTTCTTCAAAATGATGACCCCATTTTGGTAACATACATATACCTTTGGAACTTCCAATTATGAATAAATTGGACTTTCAGAGGTTTTTAATAAACAAAAAAAAATTAAAACTAGTTTGTATCACATAGTCGAGAAAAAAATTACAAAAGGAGAAGAAAATAATCACTGCCGAATAATTTTTGCCTCATAAATTTAAATGACAATAGCTGTTGCCCCACAAATTTAAATGACAATATTTTTTTTTAAAAAGTAATAAAGGTAAATTTATACCTGGTAGTTTGTCATTCATATCTGGTGGAGGAGGAATAGGAGATGATGGTCCTATAGTATTTGAATGGTGACCATGTGTCATCGGATGAACCATCCCAACTTGTGGCAATGAGCTTTGTGGTTGCTGTGATGAGAAAGCCATCGGCAATGTGGAATACCCGCTACCTCTTCTCATTTCTTGTGACCGAGGATGACCAATTGGGAAATTAGGAGCATAATTACTAGGTACTTGAGGTGGTGCAATAGGAGGAGCTGGAGTTCTGTATTCTTTTGTACCACGGGATAGGCTACCACCAGCTCGCACTGGCTGTGGAGGAGTTGGTGGCTTGGTAGTTGGGGCAGGACCTGCACTGCTTCCATTTAATGCAGACTGGTGCACTGGAGCTAATGTACGTTTTGATCTGGGAGTATTACTGGTGCTCTTTACTCCATGTCCAATCTCATCTAAAACTGTGTAGTCAATAGGCTTCCGAATGTATTTGATAGGCCGTTCTTGATTGGCAGGGGCAAGTATCTTATGTTGGCGTGTTGTGTTCTTGTTCGTAGTCAAAATTCCAATTTCTCGCCTGGCAATCTTTTCTTTGTGAATCATTACAGTCTAGAAATGAGGAAAAACTATTTGAATATATAATAACAAAAGCATTAGGAATTGTCCGAATAAACAGTATAATACTTCATTACTAATATAATAACCCAGATCTGTCTTTCGGTAATGCTCTGACATCACCAACCATTAAATTCGCGCCATAGAACTGCGAAACTTTAAACAGCTTTATTTCATTGTTCGAGAACCTGAATTTCAGTAATTTTAAATTTAAAAGAGTAATTACCATTCTAATTTCAAATTTAATAGCTTTAAAATAATGAAATAAAATTTCATATTGATTTATATAAAAATGATCTCGCTATCATCAATAGCTCACAAGAAATTTTAAATTAAATTAATCATATATTTCAAATTAATTTCCGTTTTTTAATAGAAAGTAGTAAATTTACGTCATTGGTATATCATGTGCGTGATATAGTTTGGATGCCATTATGCATCTGATTATTTATTGCAATCATGATGATATAATTTGATATTTTTTGGCAACGTTTGACAAGCAGAGAAGTGCTTTGTTTTGATTAGAATTTCGAAAAAGAATTCCTTTGAAATTTTAACTTTTGACAAGCTGAGAATTTCATGGTTATTGAATTATAATAAAATTGTTAAACAACAAAAAATACTTCACACAGAATTTTGTTTACTAGGAGGTTTTCTGAATAAAGAAATATGTAAATAAAAAAAATTTCCTGTCATAAAACATATGTTTATTTTATTTGTTTTCAATCAATGTTAAACATTTCTCTCAAATCTATATCTATTTAAACACATCAAATTTGACGGGAAATCTCTCGAATGAAAGTGTAATTTCCATCCGTCAAAATAATACCTTTTCAAAAAAATAATAAAATCTTTAAAACTGGATATTAAAAGAACAAAGTATGAGAATAAGCATTTTTAGTTGCACTAATCTGTCTTACTTGTGATATATGATTAATTTGAGATTCCATTTCTGTCAACTGAGTAGTCTGCAAGTCAAGCATATGTAACAGATTATATGCCAAAGTATTTATTTGGTATGCGACACTAGCAAGAGATTGGGTGGTATAATTTTTTGTTTCTTCAAGTGCTCCACGTTTGTTCTCTGCCTACAAAAGAAATTTCAAAAGTACTATAAGAAACATTTTAAGAGAAACAGTAAAGATTCTTGCATAACTAATTTAAAGCACAATAACTAACAGAATTAATTCAATTTATGATTTAAAATGCATATTTTTAAAGCACTTATTTATTTATTACCGCAATATTAGTTTTGATATAAACCAGCTTTCACTTGATTGATTCACTAACATAATGTCAAATTTAGCTTTGTAGCATTAAAAACAATTTTTTATATTTTATGAAGCTTTAATTTCTTACATGATAATTCATTTGTTCTGTTCACACATATTAAAAATATATAGATGATATGGAATAAATATAATATAATAACATAAAAATTATTAATGAGAACAGATTGATTAAATTCAATAATAATTAAAAGAGCACGTTAAATATAAGAATAAATTTTAAAAATATTATTCTGGACATATTAAAAATAATTGTTTCAACAAATGCTCTCTTAAAATCCCCATAATTTTTAAACAAAGATTTATTTATTTCTGTAGTCCACAATGAATATATACATCTATACTTATAAAAGGCAATGTTTGTGTGTGTGTGTGTGTCTGCGATGTCCAGACGAATCTATTGCACTTACAGCTATGAAATTTGGCACACTGGTAATCGTAATGGTGACTCAATGCACCTCGAAGCCGAAATTTTAAAATTTAATCTAGAAAATTTTTTATTTAATGTTTTGTGTTGTTTTGGTTAATTTTTTTGCACTAATTTCTCAATAGAATGGTTTTGAATAATTGTACGAAAGAAATAGATAAACTATTGGAAAAAGCACACGATTTCCATTCTAATGAAGTTAGTTTCGAATTTCTAACGTAATTTACTGAATTTTGGGAATTTTTTTAAAAATAGTCACTTTTCAAAAATAAAATTTTCTGGGATCCTAAAAACTCTTGCATCCGATGTTCTAACAAAGATATCATTTTGAAAATTTTTCAGCTTATAACTGCAACAGTTCTGTCGGATTTAAAACAAGAATGGTTAAAATAACTTTTCCCGTTTTCTTTAAATTAATTTTTTCCTGGTAGTTGAACGATATTTTTCCTCTAGCGAAGCTTCCGCTTGCGAGAGCTCTCTGGAACGTTGCGGGCAATTTCATTGGCTGATGGGCCAGGGTGACGTCATTACATTCGTGTTCTGCGAGGAGATGATTTATTTACTCGATGACTTCGATTATTATTTTTAAGCGTGTCTTAACTTATTTCTTTGCCTTTCATACTTTGCTTGCGGTGTAATAAATATCACATTGTTTTGGATTTAACGGTACTCGGTCGAGAGGAAAAAGAGGCGGACCAACTCAATAATATATATATATTTCTGTTTTGATTTAGTTTTTAAAACTTTCATTTATGTAATTGTATGTGGGCTTTTTTTATTTTGTTGAAGTCCCGATTCCACGGGCAATGCCGTGCACGTACAGCTAGTTGTATATAAATGTAAAAATGATTCTTTTTTTAACCTCATTTTGGTAAATGTGGAGTTTACGGTATCCACCTGTTTCTCACCAATTTTTCTTGGCACAATTTCATGTGCCATTGCCAAATACTGTTTTGGATGTGCCGTGTGCTTTTTATTGCTCTCTTGTGCATAAGTCATCTGAAAAGGAGAGATTGAGCACACAATGCCTGCAGCATTTCAACTGTGTACCGGGCAAATTTTTTTAACTTAAAAAAAGATCAGCGGCTTCACTTTCAGCATAGCAGAAAACTAGCAGCTTCGCGTTCTCAGTGAATGTTAGGAATTGAGGTCTTTAAAAAATTTCTGAAAAAGAGAATTTCCGCATGTAATGCCTGCAGCATTTCAACCGTGTATCGGGCAAATTTTTAAGTTCAAAACACATCAACAGCTTTGTTAAATGTATTTAAAAGAACATTTTTTAAAAAATTATTGGTCTGATTATATTACGCCAGCCGAATACTGAATAGTGGCCGAATCTTCGTAACATCCCTAATTACTATATGAATTTCAGGTTCAGCATCAAATAATTAGAAATGAGTTTCTGAGAAATTTAGTATTTCCGTTATCAAAGCAGAAGTTGTTGCCAGGTATAATGTCAGCACAAAATGTAATTGAATTGGAAATGGCAACAATTTATAATCATAAAAGTAAATAAAACAAAATACGTCATCTATAACATACATTTGAAGCATACATTTTGTTTGCTGTACTGTGAACAAAAAGTATTGCAAAGTAGAGAAAATAATCGATACATGCAGTTAAACATGTTGACAACCTATCCTCAATTTTTAAAAGATTTACAACATAAGTATGAGGGAAAAAAATACAAAAATGAAAAAAAAAATAGGAAATAACTTATCATCCATCCTTCTGGACTTTAAGTTAAAAGTGAGTTAAAGCAGAGCATTCACGAGCTATGCTATTTGTCCCAAGACCGGTTTTTTTTTCTCCCACCTATTTCAAGTCAAAAGATTAGGCCCATCATTCACGGATGTTCCAAAGTTTGTGTTCATGCACCTTGTTTGAGAAGGTTCAAAGATCCAGAGTTACTCCCACCCACGATCCTCCTCCCCCATACAGAGGATTTCCGATTTTACTTTCAACATGATCTAGCCTCATTGCATACCCAATCTAGGCAAAAGCTTTGTTTTCCCGCTACCCTCGCAGTGAGGTCCTCAAAAGGCCATCCGACCATTCCAATCAGACTTCAAACATCCCATCCATTTGCACCAATTTTCATTGGGTTTCAACATTGACGAAAAGTTTTCCCTTCCTGTGTTTCAAAAATCTAAGAATTGAGCAGCAGTGAATGCCCCGCTTAACGTACATCCTCATCACCCAAAAATATCCAGTTGCTTCATACCTGGAAATAGTTGGCTTCACAATATTCAGCCACTTTTTCTAAATTGGAATGACTGTCCTGCAATGACTGTTGGCCATCAGGAATATGGACATCAATGAGAGACATCAGATCAGCCATTATGGAAGGCATCTTGCCTCTGAAAACAAATCCAGGTAACATATTAAAACACATAAACCTGATTTTAATAATACTATCGTAGTGTGAGATTGAAGAGGGTTTTGAAATTTTCTAGAATAACAAAATTTATGATACGCTCAAATAAATAAAATTATTTCTGACTCTAAAAGTTAAACATAATTTAAAATTCTGTTCATAAAATATAAATTGATATATATATAAAAGGCAAAATTACTCATTTTAGCATATAAAGATCATAAAATAATGTTATATCATAGATTAATTAAGCAGAAGCTGAACAGTTACATTTATACTTATCGTTTAAATTAAACAGCAGTATAAATGTTAAGTCATAATGTCTCAAGATAACTTACTAACTACTACTATTACTTATTAACAAGATTAAGAAATAACTTTTAACAGCAACAATATTTCCCATTTTTTATAATTTAAATAAAAGTAGATGTAAATTCTATTGATGTTCTGATAAAAGAATGAATGTAACTGGGCATATTTCAGCAATATAATGGTTACTAAGCAATTTTCATTTAGATGCAATTTAAAGAAAGGCCTTTTTTTTTTTTTTTTAATT
>BGPR01023095.1:10065-24615 GCA_013235015.1 Araneus ventricosus | reverse complement strand
TGTGTGTGTGTATGTATGTGTGTGTGTATGTATGTGTGTGTGTGTGTCTTCGATGTTCAGACGAATCTATCGCACTTACAGCCATGAAATTTGGCACACAGGTAGTCGTAATGGTGACTGAATGCACCTCGAAGCCGAAATTTTAAAATTTAATATATAATTTTTTTTTTTATTTAATGTGTGGGGTTTTTTTTTTTCTGATTTTCCGCACTCATTTCTCAATAGCATGATTTCGGATAACTGTACGATAAAAGTAGATACACCATCGGAAAGAACACGCGATTTCCGTTCTAATGAAGTTAGTTTTGAGCTTCCAACATAATTTACTGAATTTTGAGAAATTTTTAAAATATAGTCAGTTTTGGCATCTAAATGTTGGTTTTGTTTTTAAATTTGTTGCATCCGACTTTCTAATAACACTATTATTTTCAATTTTTTTCAGCTTATAACTAGAACGGTTCTGTCGGATTTAAAACAAGAACGGTTAAAATATCTTTTCCCGTTTTTTTTTTAAATTAATTTTTTCTGGGCCGTTGAGAGTTATTTTTCTCGATCGAGTTCCTCACGCGGCACTTCTTCGGAACGTTGCTGGCAAATTTGATTGGCGGACACGCTGGATACGTCATGACTTTCAACTGAATAACTTTGATTATTATTTTCGGCAGATCTTAACGTATTTATTCGTCTCGCAAACTTTGCTTGCAGAATAATAATTTTCACGTTGCAATTTTTTAATATTGTTTATCGCGAAAAAAATAAGCGGGAAAATCAATAATATGTATCTTTTGTCTTCAAACCTTTTTCGTGTCATTGTGGGCGTTTTTTTTTTTTTTTTTTTCCATTTTGTTGAAGTCCTGATTCCACGGGCAACGTCGTGCGCGTACTGCTAGTACTTGAATAAATAGAAGTTCATTTATTTCACTTTTTCCCCCTCGATTCAACGATAATTATCAGCACGAAAACAATTAAATGTTCCGTCCGAACATTTTATTTGAATTTTAAGAAAAACGTCGTTTGGTTTCGTTTTGAACGTAAATCTACAATTGAGTCGCTTATTGCAGAAATACGAGTCATTTTTTTTTTTTTTCCCTCCAAAGTTGCATTTATGCTGTAACTCCAAATGGGGTATTTACATAATGAGTAAGTCACATTAGGTGAAGTAAAGTTACATTATTAAGTATACAAAAATATATATTATTGATTCAAAAAATGAATCATTTTTTGATAGCTCCCAGCATTTTTATATTTTTGACTCACGTGGCGTCTGAAATAAACGATTCAATTCTAAAAAAAAAGATTTTATAGAAACTTTTGATAAATACACACGAAGTAGTGTCAAGCAAAATTTTGAAGGAAAAAATTTTAACTACCGACGAATCAGAATTAGCCACGGTCTGCTGTTATCGGTTTATTTTGGCATTTCAATATGGTGTACATTTAAAAAAAATAGAAGTAATAGCAAGAGCTAATAGAAAATATAACAAGTGGCGTGAAACTGGTTACCTTTTAGTCTCCCTTTTGAACAAATGTGTTCAATTACATTCAAATATAGTTTTTAAAAAAATACAGAATTGGAAAAGAGTTGTTTTTGATTGTTTCTTTTACACTTAGACGAACACTCGCTAAGAAAATTTTCAATACAATGGCCACTACTCTATCATAGTTTCCACTTTACAGTGGATTATTAAAATTATGAAATGCTAAAAATTATCAACGCACAACTTGGTAGCGAATTTCATGTCTAAATCATATGCCCATTAAAATTCATGTTAGCATATGATAACTGGGATTTTGCTTGTGCCCATTTGAAATATTTTTTATTTGGCACTAGTTGATATACCCGGCATTGCTGGGGCAGAAAATATTATAACTGCTATGAAATCCATTATTTCTTGGAGGTTGAGGGTCTGTGAACCCAAGTACCACACTAAAAAATCGACGGGAGGCTGTCTCTGCGAAACGGCCGCTGGGATTGAGGGGCGTAGACTTACTCGCCTTACTCAACTGTGACTTTCTGTGACTAGAGTAGCTCTATGTGACTATTAACTCTACAGTCTATAGTGACTATTAGTCTAGTGTGACTATGCGACTCTATCTACAGGGTACCCACTAAAGTCCCTTACCACCCTTTTAACTGCAACTATCTTCATAAGAGTGGTATCTAGTCATGGTAAAAAGACTATGCGCTACTGGATGAAACCACTTACAGCGCCACCTGGTGGAAAACGGTGGAGTTAGCGTTATTATCTCTGAAACGGTACGAGATAGAGGGGGAAAGTGAATTACAAAGTTGTAAAGCATCGTCGATTTAGTACAAAAAGACACCTTGTGGTCATGAATGCTAAAAACAGAACTCTTAAAATGCACATTTGTTTGTTTTCAGCTCTGGAACGTATGGTTCCAACATGACGGTGCGCCTGCGCACAAAACTTCATCAGTGAAGCAGTACCTGGTGGATGAATTATGGTGGTTTCCAAGAGTGGCCTCCACGTTCAACTGATCTGAATCCAATGGACTTTTTCCTGTGGAGATACCTCAAACAGCAGGTGTATGCGACCCCTCCGCCAACATTGAAGGACCTTCAACGACGCATTACGGAGGCTTGTGCAAACGTAACATCCGCTATGCTACACCATGTGCAATGTGAAGGTTCAAGCAAGGGTCCAGATGTGCATTATAGCTGACGGAGAGAAGTTTGAACATCGAAAATAAAGGTATCTTGTGATAACTAGTTCCCCCTCCCCTTTTTCCAAGAATGTTTTGTCACGTGACAGTGTAGGAAATAGCGAAAAACAAATACGTGTTTTAAGTGTTCTCTTCTAAGCATTCATGACCACAAGGTGTCTTTTTGTACTAAATCGATGATGCTCTACAACTTCGTAATTCACTTTTTCCCTCTATCTCGTGCCGTTTTAGAGATAATAACGCTAACTCCACCGTTCTCCACCAGGTGGCGCTGTAAATGGTTTCATCCAGTAGCGCATAGTCAATTTACCATGCCTAGATACCACTCTTGTGAAGATAGCTGCAGCCATTCGGTAGTCAAAAGGGTGGTAAGGGACATTAGTGGGCACCCTGCATGCAAAATTCCTCGTGACTTTTACCAAATTTGCAGCTCAACTGTGACTAAACCGTAATTCCAGATTCTAAAATTCTTTTTGCAATCTTCTATGTCCACTTTTCTCTGCTAAATGAAACTAAAAGTTCATGGGTGCCACTCTTCAAAATTTGCAAGACTGAACTTTTTTAAAAAAAAAAAATTTACACAGTCTATCGTTCTTTACCAGAATTAAAAGAAAAAAACTCTATATAAATGTTACCCTATAAACCAAAAAAAAATATATTCAATAATAAAGCAACTAAATAAATATTATCAATTCAATATAAAAAAAGGAGGAAGATATATGGATTCTTAAAAAATCAACCTTTCAATTGTTTCTAAAGCAATATTTAAACACATTTTTCATTTAAACATATATTTACACCCAAATAAAAGTTTACTCATTATTATTATCAATAAAACAAATTTCTTTTTCAGTTTATATTTTCTATTTCTTCATTAAAAAAAGTTTGTTATTTTTGTAGCCTTAAGATTTTCTTTCACTTTGTGGTCAGACTTGGGGTTTGGGCAAACTTTTTTACCATTTTTATCTTGTATAAGAGAGGGGGCTTTTCTTTTATTTAATCCTTCTGGCTCAGAATTAGTTGAAGTTTCTGTCTATTTTGGAGTACTGATAGTGAGTGCTTGCTTTGAAGATGTTTTTTTTTTTTTTCTTCAAGTTCTCATGGTATATTCTTCTGGCAGAAAAAATGTTCTGCCTCATCTTATGTCCAGGAATTAGTACTCTACAAGGAAATAAAAATCCATAAAAATTTTTTTAGGGTGGAAAACGGAATTTTGTTCATCGATTTTTTACCAAAACGGAATTCAGTCCGCCGAATTTTTAAAAAGACGGAATTCCGTCCTCAGGACTGCAGAGTGGCACCCATGCCTAAAGCCAACACTCTATGTTATTTGGTTGCGGAGCTATAAGCGTTTAACTTTAGCGCGAAAAACGTCATAATTTTTTCCTTTCCCGACACACCATTAGACCACTATGGAGAGACGCAAGTCTACGTCCAAAAAAAAACGTAGATAACAGACAATTGTCAGTTTAAAATATCAAAATTAAACAGCGCACGGTGAAGAGATTACATAACAGAACCTCGTTTCAACAAAATATTAAAGATAACAATTAACAAACGATCCTAGATATTTGAACGATAATAACAGATAAAGTTCCCTTCTTTATTTTTTCGAGCATGACAACACACAACCAGCGGGAGTGGTCTCCCCTAAACTTTCTCGTACACTTTCTATGTGGAGATTCGTCAAAATCTCGAGTTCGAATTTTTTTTGACGATTACAATACTTTCTCTCTGTATACTTCGTATACGAGAAAGTGAAACAAACAAACAAACCTGAAATAAATATATGTTGCCACGTTTCAAAAAAATATTACTTTGAAGCAGGTGCGATAAAATAGGCAATGCAACGAATACTAAAGCGAAAATTCTGCTTTGGAATTGAATTCCCAAGAAAACAATTTATACCACCACAACCGTAACAATTGCAAAAGCGCGTAAATAAAAGATTTGCTGAAATAGTGAGATCGGCTTGAATTTTATTTACAACAATAAAAAAATTGTTACAATTTATGTTTGAAAACATTATTTATTGTTGTAAATAAAATTTACAACAATAACAGATTGCTACCAGTACGCATGCGCATGAGAATCGGATAAAAAGAAATTGAATATGCAATTTGAACGCCTTTTTTTGACGGATTTGGCCCAAAATTTTATACGGACCTACATTCATGACGATAAAACTGTGTACCAAATTTTCTCCATCCAGCTATTCAAGTTTTTGAGTTATAGTGTTCGCATGACCGCGGACATACACATAGACAGACTTCCCGTTGACGAATTTTGTCCAAAATTTGATAGAAACCCACAAATTATGTTTAAAGACCACATACCAAATTTCATCCACGTAGCTCTAATAGTTTTCGAGTTATCATGTTCACAGACAGACAGACATGATTCCAAAATTGTGTTTTTCGGACTCAGGGAGGTCTAAAACGTGGAGATTCGTCAAAATCTCGAGTTCGAATTTTTGGACGATTACAATACTTTCTCTTTGTATACGAGAAAGTAAAAACTATAGAAGAATTATTGAATGTAAAACCTCAACACCGATTTTCACTAAAAAATGTACATACGGATAATTGGTTCCAAACAAGTGCAAGCATACCGGGGATATCTGAAAATTACTGAATAATCAAAAAGAAAATAAAACATCTCTTAAAGACTACCAAACCAATTCAATTGTCCGAATGCCATTGACAAGGGCACATCAAAACTTTCCAGCGATTGATGGTTTTACTAATAACAAAATTAAAGAAATTAAGCGCAGCAAAGAAAGTATGCAAAACATCATTAACGCTGCGGTCAACTAGTCAGGGGCCGTTCAAATATTACGTAAGCATGTTTTTGGCAATTTTGTTAAATGCTAATGTTATCAAATTAGGTAGGAATATATAGGTTTTATAAAATTTTTAACACGTTCTCTGATGAACTCGACATTTTTAATATGTCTCTAGGTGCTTTGAAGTCGAAATGTTTGCATCTTTTAAATATATGATAGGTTTTATTTTGCCTTTCTACAACATTTTAGATTTTTGTGCTGTTTGGTTTTCCGTGTTCTTATGTATTCGACCAGTTTTTTGGCGCCGTGTTTGATTTATTTTTATCTTATGTTTATCTTATTTTTATCTTTTAAACTCCTGGTGTGTTTTTTTTTTTTTTTATTAGACTCGGTGTTTGCGTGTTTTGACTTTTTTGACCCTTGCCTTTTGGAAATGAACTTTAAATTTAAAAAAAAAAAAATACGGCTTTTGGTGTCATAGTGTGTCTTAAAGTTTTGTGATTATGTGTTTTCGTTTTTAATTATATATACGTTTGCGTAAGTTTTATGATTTTATGTATTCTCAGTGTTCTACTTTTTGCTTTCTAAGGCATATTTTTTTTTATTTACTCATTGTGACTTTTGTTCTTTGTGTGTTTGTCAGCACTCTGTAAATGGAGTTTTCACTGTAGTGTGCTTTTCTTTAAATAAATAAATATATAAATAAAATAAATAAATTGTCATAAAATAAAAACGATTGCTACTTTTCCACTGGAAATCGAGTTTTCCTAATTTCCCGTAACGTTGACATGTGTACCGGTTAGGGTAGTTTGACTTTTTTCACAAAAAAAATCATTGATAAAAAAAAGTAATGAAAGTGTGACCGGAAAGATATATTGTACTCCGATAAACAATGAATACTTTAATAAAAGTTGACAAGCTCTATACCGAATATTTTAGCCCCAGCACCCTTACTTTCTGTATTGCAAATATTCTAAAATTGAATATTGAAACACATTCAAAAGCTCTCGAAGCATGGGGAAACCAGCGGGAGTGTTCTCCCCTAATCTTTCTCGTATACTTCTCGAAAAAGGTGCTGTTTCCCCTCCCCCCGCGTGGATAAAAAAATTCGAACCTATTGTAACCCAGGATCCAATGACTATCAGAAAATATTTAGGTAAAGAATCAAATTCGAAGAGATGAATACCGATTTCTACTCTTTCTTCGCTCAAGGACAATCCTTCCGCGTGCACAGACTGCTATCAAGTACGCATGCCCATGGAGAATCGAAAAAAAAGCGCCAGGCAGGAGTCAATAAATATCGTGCACAGAAGATTGCGTTCAATACGCATGCGCGTGGAGATCGCATCTCCAACGAGTCCGCTCTTATACAGACCGACAGACAGTCAACCCGTTGACGGATTTTGTCCAAAATTTGATAGAAACCTACAAATTATGTTTAAAGACCACATACCAAATTTCATCCCCGTAGCTCTAATAGTTTTCGAGTTCACAGACAGACAGACATAATTCCAAAATTGTGTTTTTCGGACTCGGGGAGGTCTACAACGTGGAGATTCGTCGAAATCTCGAGTTCGAATTTTTTTGATGATTACAATACTTTCTCTTTGTATACTTCGTATACGAGAAAGTAAAAAAGGCAGCTTCTTTACTTTCTAGTCTACGAAGAGAAAGTTTTGCCAAAAACTTGGACCTCGGGATTTTGACGAATCTTCACATCTCAGGCTCGACTCCCTGAGATCGAAAAAAATATTCTTCTAATTACGTTTTTGCCTGCCCGCCTGTGCGGCGGTGAAAACAATAGTGCAAAGAAAGACCTACAAAAACCCCGGTAATCCGGACAAGCGCTAATCCGGACGGTCCATGGAGAATGATGCAAACCCGCATCCTGCGCTGATCCAACCGATGGATCAGAATGTTATTCAAAACATCAAGCTGGGACATCGCAAGTTGCTTCTTACGAACATTCTCAATGATCCTGCGCACTATGAAAACTTGGAGAAAACACTGAAAATGTAAATTTAAAAGATGTCGTAATCAATCTTGCGAACTGTTGTTGATCAGCAATGTAGACACAGATGCCCAAGTCGTGGAAAAATTTGCTTCCCAATTTTATTGATTCTGAAGTTGAAGAAAATGTGGAAACTGAAGAAATTCAGCTTGCATCACTCAAACCAATTACAAAACACGAACCCGATGGCTAATGCTGAAGCCCTCCTAAAGCTGACGACAGTTTGGCTCGGAATGAAATTTTAACAGACGACGAAATTATCAGGACGGTAACAGCAGAAGATGGTGATGATGACGTCGTCACCCCATCAAAATTTCTCATTCCGAGGCTGTGGCGCCACTTCATTACAGTGGACCGAAGAGTAAAATCTCGGAGCACACGAAATTATGCTCCTCAGACGTTAAAGAGACCGCGCGTTTGAATTGAAAACTGGAACGGCCGCGCAAAAAAATAATCACCGACTTTTTTGGACACTGATTATGTTCACTCACTTACATGTGTATGTACATATCATGTTCATACTGTATCATGTCCATTGAATTGAACCATACAATGTTAGTTCATATAGATATGCCACAGTACCTACACATACAATTTTTGTAAAAAGTGTTTTACGTTATTTTTTAAAAACCTCGCCGATCCGGACGTCCGGATTACCGGGGTCCTACTGTAGAAGGATGAGATTTGGTCACTCCAAAATTGCAGATTTCGATCAAATCCGCAGAACTGTCTGTATTCGAGAGGGCGTGAAAGCGCACAAACGCAACAAGCTGAATAAATGAAATTTAGTAAGCGGTTTTGGCATCAAACAATTTTGGACCACAACGGGAAGAAATCCAAAACTCACTTTCCTATACTGCGAAACTTGACACAAACTGCGCCACACTTTGAAAAATACACGAGAAGTTTAGTTTAGTTCCGTTTCGAAGCAACACGAGGGCTATTTTGGGACGGACCTCGTCATTCTGAGCCTCGGTCGAGAGAAAGTCGAGGGGAGAAACACTCCCCATTGCTCGTATTTATGAGATCGCAACCACGACAATTCAACTATTTTAACATTACACGATTCAATTTTCTTTATAACCACCAACGTTTTATTATTCAAATAGACTGTATATTTAAGCATACAAATATCTTTTTTAGCGTCATCGCATTATTAGCCTTGCTTTCGGGATGTCTTATATTACCGTTGGTTTTCAATGAAACGCGATCAGTAATATATCTAACTAGCAGTACGCGCACGGCGTTGCCCGTGGAATCAGGACTTTAACAAAATGGAAAAAAAAAAAGAACCGCCCACAATGACATGAAAAAGTTTTGAAAACAAAATCAAAACAAAAGATACACATTTTTTGATTTTCCTGCTTATTTTTTTTTTCACGCTACAGTACAGAGTACGTTAATCCAAAACAATATTACAAAATTGGAACGTGAAAATGATTATTATACAGCATATTATTATACATATACAGATACAGATTATTATACATATATTTTAACCATTCTTGTTTTAAATCCGACAGAACCGTTCTAGTTATAAGTTGAAAAAAATTGAAATTAATAGTGTTATTAGAAAGTCGGATGCAACAAATTTAAAATCAAAAGTAACATCTTGATGCCAAAACTGGGTATTTTTTAAAAATTTCTCAAAATTCAGTAAATTACGTTAGAAATTCAAAACTAACTTCATTAGAACGGAAATCGCGTGCTCTTTCCGATGGTGTATCTATTTTTGTCGTGCAATTATTCGAAACCAATCTATTGAGAAATTAGTGCGAAAAATCAACCAAAACAACACAAAACATTAAATAAAAAAAATTCTAGGTTAAAATTTAAAATTTCGGCTTCGAGGTGCATTCAATCACCATTACGACTACCTGTGTGCCAAATTTCATGGCTGTAAGTGCGATAGATTCGTCTGGACATCGCAGACAAACACACACACACGCACACAAACATTGCCTTTTATATATATTAGAGATAAAAACAGAGTAACCCAATTTGTTTACTTAATTTTTATTTAGATGCATTCATGGCAATGACGAGATAATTGACGACGACTAATAATAGTTAAAATAGACATCTTTATTCGATGATAAGCATATATAAATACAACCGATTTAATCTTAATCCTCGAATAAACATACTTACGAAATAAATTAGCCGGGGTCAGCAGAAGGGCGATGATAATAGTAGTTCGTCATTTCTAATAACGCTACTACACATTACTGTAACCAACGTTACCACAATTCTAACCGTATTTATATTGGTAAAAGATGTGACGGTTTATAGAAGCTATTTAGCATAAACCCAAACCGGTTTGCTTTACTGATTGATTAACGTCTAACAATAACCATGATTCGAAAAGGCTGATCAAAAAGAACATTTCGGCAATCGGTATTTGTAGCAAAGCTAACAGGATGAGACAAATCGCGCGTTTCTTTCGAATCAGCAACCGCCACACGGTCAACTTTCTCTTTCATATACGTCAGTCAACGTCTTCTTTTTACACCAATTAAGAACACAATAACTTTCCGAAGAGCATCATAGCCGAGTGTACAATGGGCAGAAAATACACAAAAACCAGCAGACAGAGAGATTGCGCGAAGGTCTCCTCGCGTTAATCTTCATCTCGACAGTCAACGGCAATATCTTACCGAAAGCAGCGTGCGGAACAAAGAAGCGTTCTGCTCCACTGCGGGACCAACCGCCATCAGCAGCAACTGGTTCCTACACAAGGGTGGACGTTTCCCTCTCGCAATCGCCAGATCTTGTCGGCCGAAAAATGATTAGCTTTCTCGGAGGAGCATTAAAACTGATCCCAACAGAAGATTATACAAATCGATAACCCAGAACAGACCGTGTTTTGATCGGCGGAACACTACTCGGAACTCCGGAGGAAGAGAGATTGCAATAAACGGGCGACCGTCTACCCCGATGGACTCAACTGAACAAGTAATATAAAAAAAAAATTTTAAGTCAATTCCTACTTAGGTGATTCGAGATATAATGAAAAATGTACTGCGCATGCGCAAAGATATGGCTGAAATATGGGGGTGCTTCGATGATCCCGTGGGCCATCCATATACCCAAGAACCAAGTCTGTAATGTTAATAGTTTTCGAGATATAATGAAAAACGAACTGCGCATGCGTCATGCAAAATATGAAATGACAAACAGACAAGAAAGCGAATTAATATTGCATTGTCATCTAGTTATGAGCTATGTTTAAAGTCTTAAGTCTCCAGCTCATCGGGAAGTTAGTTTAAAATTCATTGCAAAATTTGAACAAGATATAGGGAGAGTGTGAACTAATAGTAGGAACTGAAAAATAAAGTTAATTTAAAATAAGAGAAATAGTCGACGAAAACCATCAACCCCGGCTATACACACTAAAGCACCGTTTATACGTCTTTCAAGGGACTGACGTTAAACGACGTATAAAAAAAACCCGTAATCGAAATTTTACCAAATAACTTTTATTATAACTGTTAGGCACAGGAAGCGAGTTTGCCATACCACTTGTTAGTCTCGTAGAGTAGAGACAGGCAGCTTGAGTAACACTAGTTATGAAGAGCTGCTGGATAATAAGCTAAAAGCGTCCTGGCTTATTGCATGCAGTGGAATTTCTATGAGGTAGAGCATTTCAGAAATGACGAATCGTATAAGTTAAAAGAGACATTTAAGAACATATTTACAGATCACCACATTTCCATTTAACAGGGTTGATACTTGTCCTACATCTTATACAGTGACTCCCAAAAGTGTTCATACACTTACGATTTTCAATGAAATAGGGCTCTATCCATTAATTAAAATTAATATTTCAGAATAGGTATTTAATAATAAGATCTATAATCTATTCTTAACAAATCTACATGAAATATTTTAAAAACATAGTAAAACTTTATTTTTAAGAAATAAATAATCAAAACGTAGCAAAAACTTTATCTCACAAAAGTCTTCGTACACTGAAATATTTTCGGATAAATTCATAATTTAAATGATCGTCTATCGCTTTATTTTTATTTTTGCATTGTGGTGGCATTTAAAAAATCGTTTGGCTTTAATTTTTGCTTGATTATACCGTAATATTCTATTTATTATTTAAAAATGGCTCGTAGTCATAAAGAAACGACAATCAGCATTCGAAAATTGATTATTTTTCATCATAGCAGTGGTAAATCAGTTCGGAATATTGCTAAATTAGTTAATTTATCCCATTCTACAGTGCAGTACGTGTTAAAACGCTTTAAAGAAGAAAATTGGATCGAAAACAAGATAAGAAAAGGTTTACTGGCAAAGTTAACAAAACGTGATCAGAGATTTATAATTAGAAAATTTGTGAAAATTCTACGTTTGAGTGCTTTAAAAGTTTCTGCAGAATTTAATGAAAAATTTTCTACTTCAATTTCACCTGAAACTGTTCGATGAGTTCTCAGAGCAGCTGGATTAAATGGGCGTTCTGCCGGTAGAAATTTTTTTTGTTAGTGCGAAAAACAGAAAGCTTAGGCTTTCCTTCGCAAAATCAATGTTAAATAAACCCGAAACGTATTGGAATAATGTCTTATTTGCAGATGAAAGCAAATTTAACATTTTTGGTTCCGATGGACGTATAATGGTATGGAGAAGAAAAAATGAGGAACTTAATTCCAAGAACTTAGTTTGAACAGTTAAGTATGGCGGTGGAGGTGTCCTTGTGTGGGGGTGCATGTCAGCATCAGGACTAGGTAATTTGGTATTTATTGATGGCATAATGAATCATGCTCTTTATTTAAATATTTTAAGAGGCAATTTAAAATTATCAGCCCAAAATTTTGATACTGGAAACAACTTTGTTTTTTATTAAGATAACGATCCTAAGCACACGGCTTTCAACGTTCGCCTCTGGTGTTTCTATAATTGTCCACAAAATTTCAAAACGCCACCTCAATCACCAGATTTAAACCCAATAGAACATATTTGGAGAGAACTGGAGGTTAGAGTATGAAAACACGACATTAAAACAGAAAACGAACTAAAAAACAGTAATGATGGAAGAATGGATGAACACTGATGCAGAAATTACAAAAAAACTAGTGAAATCTATTCCCAAACATTTAAAAGCTGTTGTGGATGCTAAAGAATATCCTCCTAAATATTAATTTAACGAAAAATTAGAATATTTACTAATATTCAGAAATTTTTTTAAAGTGTACGAAGACTTTTGCGAGATAAAATTTTTGTTACTTTTTGATTATTTATATCTTAAAAATAAAGTTTTACTATGTTTTAAAAATATTTCATGTAGTTTTGTTAAGAATAGATTATAGATCTTATTATTAAATACCCATTTTGAAATATTAATTTTAATTAATGTATAGAGCCCTATTTGATTGAAAATCGTAAGTGTACGAACACTTTTGGGAGCCACTGTAGGTACAGTACCAGTAGCAGCTTACATAGCACTCAAGTCTCTCCGAGGAGAGAATGCTTAGAGGACCTACAGACCGTACCTTCTAAATGACATAGTAGAGACAAGCATATATACTCTGCTAATAATCAGTAGATCTACATATCAGCTGCGGGAATCGAATAGACAACCTCATACGATTCCGATTAAATAGCTGCTAATATAGATGTCAAGTGAAGTGTCAAAGAAATGACGTAAAAATCTTAAAGAAAGAATGCTTCGAATCTTAAGAGTAAAGGTACGAGACACAATTCAGAAAAGATGCAAGCTTCATAGCTTAAAATGCAGAATTTCCTAACAATAACAAACTGAATGCTACTCACGCAAATTCATTTAAAAGTATTCATTTTAAAGTTTTTAACGATAGAATTAGTATATTTCTGCATAGTGTGGAAATCAATAATTATATTTTAAAGTTAAACATTTATCATAAAAGTGAGAAGAACCATATCTGTATTGCATATCTTGAGTACTCATTCGCAAGGTTCTTACTGATTTTTTAAATTAAAAATCAAGGAGTATTTAAGGAGTTTTCAAGGAGTATTTTCAAAATTTTCAAGGAGTCAATATTTACGCATGAAAAAGGGTTCCCAAAAATTATATTAAGAGTATTTAAAACACTGCTAATAACTCAAATAAATGTGGTTATATTTATTTCTTTTATAAGTTTTTACTAAGCTGATTTATCCAAGAATGCCATGTTAAATCTATTTATATGAAAGTAGAGTGGTGCCGCTTAGACGCTCAATTTTTTATAAAATTATACAACTACCCCAAAAGTTCAAATGCCATGATTTACCATGATTTAAATAAAAAACTATTTCCATTAATTTTTTTTAGAATTTAAATTCTTAAATAATTTCTATGCCTCACTGCGCACCTTATGTAGTGCACATGATCCATGATTTAAAATATATAAAGATGCAAAGAGAGACATTGATTTAGAAACTGTTTTTGGCATTTTCATTGCTTATAAAATAGTATATGCAGAAAATAAAATTAACAAAATTTCTTGATTAAAACTAATTTAGCTAAATTTGATTAATAGTGTCTATTAACTCCACCATCACAATATGTGTCCTTTACAACAAACCACAAACGCACTTAAAACCAATTATTAAATTTTGGATACTGCTAGGAGACGAACATCAAATCGTGGAAAGAGCACGATTCGCAAAATACTGGGTAATTGATACGGCGGTGATTTAGAATCCTTTTTATCGGTGAAACGTAGTATCTATCCTATTAAAATTCGAACGTCAACAGACGTATGTATGTCCTTCTATCTTCTCACGAACCACTGAATCCTGAAACTAGCCGTAAGTACCAAAAGATGGAAAATAATCCAAGGAATCCATTTCGAGAATTCTCGCGTTGTCTTTCAAACCAAACTGCTTTAAGGTAGTAAAAAGTCTAGAACTGAAAGTTTTAATCCAACAAGAGAGGATTCAAAACAGGTTTACGTTTGTTGGGGAAGCTTAGTGACAATATTTGTAGGTGAAAAAACAGAGGCGGGCATATGAAAAAATCTGGATTCCGATAAACGCTGGGTTATTAGCTATAAGGTAATTAAAAGGTTGGATTTAAAAATTTTAATTAAACAATATAGGATTGAAA
>BGPR01023094.1:0-14550 GCA_013235015.1 Araneus ventricosus | reverse complement strand
TTTCAATCCTATATTGTTTAATTAAAATTTTTAAATCCAACCTTTTAATTACCTTATAGCTAATAACCCAGCGTTTATCGGAATCCAGATTTTTTCATATGCCCGCCTCTGTTTTTTCACCTACAAATATTGTCACTAAGCTTCCCCAACAAACGTAAACCTGTTTTGAATCCTCTCTTGTTGGATTAAAACTTTCAGTTCTAGACTTTTTACTACCTTAAAGCAGTTTGGTTTGAAAGACAACGCGAGAATTCTCGAAATGGATTCCTTGGATTATTTTCCATCTTTTGGTACTTACGGCTAGTTTCAGGATTCAGTGGTTCGTGAGAAGATAGAAGGACATACATACGTCTGTTGACGTTCGAATTTTAATAGGATAGATACTACGTTTCACCGATAAAAAGGATTCTAAATCACCGCCGTATCAATTACCCAGTATTTTGCGAATCGTGCTCTTTCCACGATTTGATGTTCGTCTCCTAGCAGTATCCAAAATTTAATAATTGGTTTTAAGTGCGTTTGTGGTTTGTTGTAAAGGACACATATTGTGATGGTGGAGTTAATAGACACTATTAATCAAATTTAGCTAAATTAGTTTTAATCAAGAAATTTTGTTAATTTTATTTTCTGCATATACTATTTTATAAGCAATGAAAATGCCAAAAACAGTTTCTAAATCAATGTCTCTCTTTGCATCTTTATATATTTTAAATCATGGATCATGTGCACTACATAAGGTGCGCAGTGAGGCATAGAAATTATTTAAGAATTTAAATTCTAAAAAAAATTAATGGAAATAGTTTTTTATTTAAATCATGGTAAATCATGGCATTTGAACTTTTGGGGTAGTTGTATAATTTTATAAAAAATTGAGCGTCTAAGCGGCACCACTCTACTTTCATATAAATAGATTTAACATGGCATTCTTGGATAAATCAGCTTAGTAAAAACTTATAAAAGAAATAAATATAACCACATTTATTTGAGTTATTAGCAGTGTTTTAAATACTCTTAATATAATTTTTGGGAACCCTTTTTCATGCGTAAATATTGACTCCTTGAAAATTTTGAAAATACTCCTTGAAAACTCCTTAAATACTCCTTGATTTTTAATTTAAAAAATCAGTAAGAACCTTGCGAATGAGTACTCAAGATATGCAATACAGATATGGTTCTTCTCACTTTTATGATAAATGTTTAACTTTAAAATATAATTATTGATTTCCACACTATGCAGAAATATACTAATTCTATCGTTAAAAACTTTAAAATGAATACTTTTAAATGAATTTGCGTGAGTAGCATTCAGTTTGTTATTGTTAGGAAATTCTGCATTTTAAGCTATGAAGCTTGCATCTTTTCTGAATTGTGTCTCGTACCTTTACTCTTAAGATTCGAAGCATTCTTTCTTTAAGATTTTTACGTCATTTCTTTGACACTTCACTTGACATCTATATTAGCAGCTATTTAATCGGAATCGTATGAGGTTGTCTATTCGATTCCCGCAGCTGATATGTAGATCTACTGATTATTAGCAGAGTATATATGCTTGTCTCTACTATGTCATTTAGAAGGTACGGTCTGTAGGTCCTCTAAGCATTCTCTCCTCGGAGAGACTTGAGTGCTATGTAAGCTGCTACTGGTACTGTACCTACAGTGGCTCCCAAAAGTGTTCGTACACTTACGATTTTCAATCAAATAGGGCTCTATACATTAATTAAAATTAATATTTCAAAATGGGTATTTAATAATAAGATCTATAATCTATTCTTAACAAAACTACATGAAATATTTTTAAAACATAGTAAAACTTTATTTTTAAGATATAAATAATCAAAAAGTAACAAAAATTTTATCTCGCAAAAGTCTTCGTACACTTTAAAAAAATTTCTGAATATTAGTAAATATTCTAATTTTTCGTTAAATTAATATTTAGGAGGATATTCTTTAGCATCCACAACAGCTTTTAAATGTTTGGGAATAGATTTCACTAGTTTTTTTGTAATTTCTGCATCAGTGTTCATCCATTCTTCCATCATTACTGTTTTTTAGTTCGTTTTCTGTTTTAATGTCGTGTTTTCATACTCTAACCTCCAGTTCTCTCCAAATATGTTCTATTGGGTTTAAATCTGGTGATTGAGGTGGCGTTTTGAAATTTTGTGGACAATTATAGAAACACCAGAGGCGAACGTTGAAAGCCGTGTGCTTAGGATCGTTATCTTAATAAAAAACAAAGTTGTTTCCAGTATCAAAATTTTGGGCTGATAATTTTAAATTGCCTCTTAAAATATTTAAATAAAGAGCATGATTCATTATGCCATCAATAAATACCAAATTACCTAGTCCTGATGCTGACATGCACCCCCACACAAGGACACCTCCACCGCCATACTTAACTGTTCAAACTAAGTTCTTGGAATTAAGTTCCTCATTTTTTCTTCTCCATACCATTATACGTCCATCGGAACCAAAAATGTTAAATTTGCTTTCATCTGCAAATAAGACATTATTCCAATACGTTTCGGGTTTATTTAACATTGATTTTGCGAAGGAAAGCCTAAGCTTTCTGTTTTTCGCACTAACAAAAAAAATTTCTACGGGCAGAACGCCCATTTAATCCAGCTGCTCTGAGAACTCATCGAACAGTTTCAGGTGAAATTGAAGTAGAAAATTTTTCATTAAATTCTGCAGAAACTTTTAAAGCACTCAAACGTAGAATTTTCACAAATTTTCTAATTATAAATCTCTGATCACGTTTTGTTAACTTTGCCAGTAAACCTTTTCTTATCTTGTTTTCGATCCAATTTTCTTCTTTAAAGCGTTTTAACACGTACTGCACTGTAGAATGGGATAAATTAACTAATTTAGCAATATTCCGAACTGATTTACCACTGCTATGATGAAAAATAATCAATTTTCGAATGCTGATTGTCGTTTCTTTATGACTACGAGCCATTTTTAAATAATAAATAGAATATTACGGTATAATCAAGCAAAAATTAAAGCCAAACGATTTTTTAAATGCCACCACAATGCAAAAATAAAAATAAAGCGATAGACGATCATTTAAATTATGAATTTATCCGAAAATATTTCAGTGTACGAAGACTTTTGTGAGATAAAGTTTTTGCTACGTTTTGATTATTTATTTCTTAAAAATAAAGTTTTACTATGTTTTTAAAATATTTCATGTAGATTTGTTAAGAATAGATTATAGATCTTATTATTAAATACCTATTCTGAAATATTAATTTTAATTAATGGATAGAGCCCTATTTCATTGAAAATCGTAAGTGTATGAACACTTTTGGGAGTCACTGTATAAGATGTAGGACAAGTATCAACCCTGTTAAATGGAAATGTGGTGATCTGTAAATATGTTCTTAAATGTCTCTTTTAACTTATACGATTCGTCATTTCTGAAATGCTCTACCTCATAGAAATTCCACTGCATGCAATAAGCCAGGACGCTTTTAGCTTATTATCCAGCAGCTCTTCATAACTAGTGTTACTCAAGCTGCCTGTCTCTACTCTACGAGACTAACAAGTGGTATGGCAAACTCGCTTCCTGTGCCTAACAGTTATAATAAAAGTTATTTGGTAAAATTTCGATTACGGGTTTTTTTTATACGTCGTTTAACGTCAGTCCCTTGAAAGACGTATAAACGGTGCTTTAGTGTGTATAGCCGGGGTTGATGGTTTTCGTCGACTATTTCTCTTATTTTAAATTAACTTTATTTTTCAGTTCCTACTATTAGTTCACACTCTCCCTATATCTTGTTCAAATTTTGCAATGAATTTTAAACTAACTTCCCGATGAGCTGGAGACTTAAGACTTTAAACATAGCTCATAACTAGATGACAATGCAATATTAATTCGCTTTCTTGTCTGTTTGTCATTTCATATTTTGCATGACGCATGCGCAGTTCGTTTTTCATTATATCTCGAAAACTATTAACATTACAGACTTGGTTCTTGGGTATATGGATGGCCCACGGGATCATCGAAGCACCCCCATATTTCAGCCATATCTTTGCGCATGCGCAGTACATTTTTCATTATATCTCGAATCACCTAAGTAGGAATTGACTTAAAATTTTTTTTTTATATTACTTGTTCAGTTGAGTCCATCGGGGTAGACGGTCGCCCGTTTATTGCAATCTCTCTTCCTCCGGAGTTCCGAGTAGTGTTCCGCCGATCAAAACACGGTCTGTTCTGGGTTATCGATTTGTATAATCTTCTGTTGGGATCAGTTTTAATGCTCCTCCGAGAAAGCTAATCATTTTTCGGCCGACAAGATCTGGCGATTGCGAGAGGGAAACGTCCACCCTTGTGTAGGAACCAGTTGCTGCTGATGGCGGTTGGTCCCGCAGTGGAGCAGAACGCTTCTTTGTTCCGCACGCTGCTTTCGGTAAGATATTGCCGTTGACTGTCGAGATGAAGATTAACGCGAGGAGACCTTCGCGCAATCTCTCTGTCTGCTGGTTTTTGTGTATTTTCTGCCCATTGTACACTCGGCTATGATGCTCTTCGGAAAGTTATTGTGTTCTTAATTGGTGTAAAAAGAAGACGTTGACTGACGTATATGAAAGAGAAAGTTGACCGTGTGGCGGTTGCTGATTCGAAAGAAACGCGCGATTTGTCTCATCCTGTTAGCTTTGCTACAAATACCGATTGCCGAAATGTTCTTTTTGATCAGCCTTTTCGAATCATGGTTATTGTTAGACGTTAATCAATCAGTAAAGCAAACCGGTTTGGGTTTATGCTAAATAGCTTCTATAAACCGTCACATCTTTTACCAATATAAATACGGTTAGAATTGTGGTAACGTTGGTTACAGTAATGTGTAGTAGCGTTATTAGAAATGACGAACTACTATTATCATCGCCCTTCTGCTGACCCCGGCTAATTTATTTCGTAAGTATGTTTATTCGAGGATTAAGATTAAATCGGTTGTATTTATATATGCTTATCATCGAATAAAGATGTCTATTTTAACTATTATTAGTCGTCGTCAATTATCTCGTCATTGCCATGAATGCATCTAAATAAAAATTAAGTAAACAAATTGGGTTACTCTGTTTTTATCTCTAATATATATAAAAGGCAATGTTTGTGTGCGTGTGTGTGTGTTTGTCTGCGATGTCCAGACGAATCTATCGCACTTACAGCCATGAAATTTGGCACACAGGTAGTCGTAATGGTGATTGAATGCACCTCGAAGCCGAAATTTTAAATTTTAACCTAGAATTTTTTTTATTTAATGTTTTGTGTTGTTTTGGTTGATTTTTCGCACTAATTTCTCAATAGATTGGTTTCGAATAATTGCACGACAAAAATAGATACACCATCGGAAAGAGCACGCGATTTCCGTTCTAATGAAGTTAGTTTTGAATTTCTAACGTAATTTACTGAATTTTGAGAAATTTTTAAAAAATACCCAGTTTTGGCATCAAGATGTTACTTTTGATTTTAAATTTGTTGCATCCGACTTTCTAATAACACTATTAATTTCAATTTTTTTCAACTTATAACTAGAACGGTTCTGTCGGATTTAAAACAAGAATGGTTAAAATATATGTATAATAATCTGTATCTGTATATGTATAATAATATGCTGTATAATAATCATTTTCACGTTCCAATTTTGTAATATTGTTTTGGATTAACGTACTCTGTACTGTAGCGTGAAAAAAAAAATAAGCAGGAAAATCAAAAAATGTGTATCTTTTGTTTTGATTTTGTTTTCAAAACTTTTTCATGTCATTGTGGGCGGTTCTTTTTTTTTTTCCATTTTGTTAAAGTCCTGATTCCACGGGCAACGCCGTGCGCGTACTGCTAGTTAGATATATTACTGATCGCGTTTCATTGAAAACCAACGGTAATATAAGACATCCCGAAAGCAAGGCTAATAATGCGATGACGCTAAAAAAGATATTTGTATGCTTAAATATACAGTCTATTTGAATAATAAAACGTTGGTGGTTATAAAGAAAATTGAATCGTGTAATGTTAAAATAGTTGAATTGTCGTGGTTGCGATCTCATAAATACGAGCAATGGGGAGTGTTTCTCCCCTCGACTTTCTCTCGACCGAGGCTCAGAATGACGAGGTCCGTCCCAAAATAGCCCTCGTGTTGCTTCGAAACGGAACTAAACTAAACTTCTCGTGTATTTTTCAAAGTGTGGCGCAGTTTGTGTCAAGTTTCGCAGTATAGGAAAGTGAGTTTTGGATTTCTTCCCGTTGTGGTCCAAAATTGTTTGATGCCAAAACCGCTTACTAAATTTCATTTATTCAGCTTGTTGCGTTTGTGCGCTTTCACGCCCTCTCGAATACAGACAGTTCTGCGGATTTGATCGAAATCTGCAATTTTGGAGTGACCAAATCTCATCCTTCTACAGTAGGACCCCGGTAATCCGGACGTCCGGATCGGCGAGGTTTTTAAAAAATAACGTAAAACACTTTTTACAAAAATTGTATGTGTAGGTACTGTGGCATATCTATATGAACTAACATTGTATGGTTCAATTCAATGGACATGATACAGTATGAACATGATATGTACATACACATGTAAGTGAGTGAACATAATCAGTGTCCAAAAAAGTCGGTGATTATTTTTTTGCGCGGCCGTTCCAGTTTTCAATTCAAACGCGCGGTCTCTTTAACGTCTGAGGAGCATAATTTCGTGTGCTCCGAGATTTTACTCTTCGGTCCACTGTAATGAAGTGGCGCCACAGCCTCGGAATGAGAAATTTTGATGGGGTGACGACGTCATCATCACCATCTTCTGCTGTTACCGTCCTGATAATTTCGTCGTCTGTTAAAATTTCATTCCGAGCCAAACTGTCGTCAGCTTTAGGAGGGCTTCAGCATTAGCCATCGGGTTCGTGTTTTGTAATTGGTTTGAGTGATGCAAGCTGAATTTCTTCAGTTTCCACATTTTCTTCAACTTCAGAATCAATAAAATTGGGAAGCAAATTTTTCCACGACTTGGGCATCTGTGTCTACATTGCTGATCAACAACAGTTCGCAAGATTGATTACGACATCTTTTAAATTTACATTTTCAGTGTTTTCTCCAAGTTTTCATAGTGCGCAGGATCATTGAGAATGTTCGTAAGAAGCAACTTGCGATGTCCCAGCTTGATGTTTTGAATAACATTCTGATCCATCGGTTGGATCAGCGCAGGATGCGGGTTTGCATCATTCTCCATGGACCGTCCGGATTAGCGCTTGTCCGGATTACCGGGGTTTTTGTAGGTCTTTCTTTGCACTATTGTTTTCACCGCCGCACAGGCGGGCAGGCAAAAACGTAATTAGAAGAATATTTTTTTCGATCTCAGGGAGTCGAGCCTGAGATGTGAAGATTCGTCAAAATCCCGAGGTCCAAGTTTTTGGCAAAACTTTCTCTTCGTAGACTAGAAAGTAAAGAAGCTGCCTTTTTTACTTTCTCGTATACGAAGTATACAAAGAGAAAGTATTGTAATCATCAAAAAAATTCGAACTCGAGATTTCGACGAATCTCCACGTTGTAGACCTCCCCGAGTCCGAAAAACACAATTTTGGAATTATGTCTGTCTGTCTGTGAACTCGAAAACTATTAGAGCTACGGGGATGAAATTTGGTATGTGGTCTTTAAACATAATTTGTAGGTTTCTATCAAATTTTGGACAAAATCCGTCAACGGGTTGACTGTCTGTCGGTCTGTATAAGAGCGGACTCGTTGGAGATGCGATCTCCACGCGCATGCGTATTGAACGCAATCTTCTGTGCACGATATTTATTGACTCCTGCCTGGCGCTTTTTTTTCGATTCTCCATGGGCATGCGTACTTGATAGCAGTCTGTGCACGCGGAAGGATTGTCCTTGAGCGAAGAAAGAGTAGAAATCGGTATTCATCTCTTCGAATTTGATTCTTTACCTAAATATTTTCTGATAGTCATTGGATCCTGGGTTACAATAGGTTCGAATTTTTTTATCCACGCGGGGGGAGGGGAAACAGCACCTTTTTCGAGAAGTATACGAGAAAGATTAGGGGAGAACACTCCCGCTGGTTTCCCCATGCTTCGAGAGCTTTTGAATGTGTTTCAATATTCAATTTTAGAATATTTGCAATACAGAAAGTAAGGGTGCTGGGGCTAAAATATTCGGTATAGAGCTTGTCAACTTTTATTAAAGTATTCATTGTTTATCGGAGTACAATATATCTTTCCGGTCACACTTTCATTACTTTTTTTTATCAATGATTTTTTTTGTGAAAAAAGTCAAACTACCCTAACCGGTACACATGTCAACGTTACGGGAAATTAGGAAAACTCGATTTCCAGTGGAAAAGTAGCAATCGTTTTTATTTTATGACAATTTATTTATTTTATTTATATATTTATTTATTTAAAGAAAAGCACACTACAGTGAAAACTCCATTTACAGAGTGCTGACAAACACACAAAGAACAAAAGTCACAATGAGTAAATAAAAAAAAATATGCCTTAGAAAGCAAAAAGTAGAACACTGAGAATACATAAAATCATAAAACTTACGCAAACGTATATATAATTAAAAACGAAAACACATAATCACAAAACTTTAAGACACACTATGACACCAAAAGCCGTATTTTTTTTTTTTTAAATTTAAAGTTCATTTCCAAAAGGCAAGGGTCAAAAAAGTCAAAACACGCAAACACCGAGTCTAATAAAAAAAAAAAAAAACACACCAGGAGTTTAAAAGATAAAAATAAGATAAACATAAGATAAAAATAAATCAAACACGGCGCCAAAAAACTGGTCGAATACATAAGAACACGGAAAACCAAACAGCACAAAAATCTAAAATGTTGTAGAAAGGCAAAATAAAACCTATCATATATTTAAAAGATGCAAACATTTCGACTTCAAAGCACCTAGAGACATATTAAAAATGTCGAGTTCATCAGAGAACGTGTTAAAAATTTTATAAAACCTATATATTCCTACCTAATTTGATAACATTAGCATTTAACAAAATTGCCAAAAACATGCTTACGTAATATTTGAACGGCCCCTGACTAGTTGACCGCAGCGTTAATGATGTTTTGCATACTTTCTTTGCTGCGCTTAATTTCTTTAATTTTGTTATTAGTAAAACCATCAATCGCTGGAAAGTTTTGATGTGCCCTTGTCAATGGCATTCGGACAATTGAATTGGTTTGGTAGTCTTTAAGAGATGTTTTATTTTCTTTTTGATTATTCAGTAATTTTCAGATATCCCCGGTATGCTTGCACTTGTTTGGAACCAATTATCCGTATGTACATTTTTTAGTGAAAATCGGTGTTGAGGTTTTACATTCAATAATTCTTCTATAGTTTTTACTTTCTCGTATACAAAGAGAAAGTATTGTAATCGTCCAAAAATTCGAACTCGAGATTTTGACGAATCTCCACGTTTTAGACCTCCCTGAGTCCGAAAAACACAATTTTGGAATCATGTCTGTCTGTCTGTGAACATGATAACTCGAAAACTATTAGAGCTACGTGGATGAAATTTGGTATGTGGTCTTTAAACATAATTTGTGGGTTTCTATCAAATTTTGGACAAAATTCGTCAACGGGAAGTCTGTCTATGTGTATGTCCGCGGTCATGCGAACACTATAACTCAAAAACTTGAATAGCTGGATGGAGAAAATTTGGTACACAGTTTTATCGTCATGAATGTAGGTCCGTATAAAATTTTGGGCCAAATCCGTCAAAAAAAGGCGTTCAAATTGCATATTCAATTTCTTTTTATCCGATTCTCATGCGCATGCGTACTGGTAGCAATCTGTTATTGTTGTAAATTTTATTTACAACAATAAATAATGTTTTCAAACATAAATTGTAACAATTTTTTTATTGTTGTAAATAAAATTCAAGCCGATCTCACTATTTCAGCAAATCTTTTATTTACGCGCTTTTGCAATTGTTACGGTTGTGGTGGTATAAATTGTTTTCTTGGGAATTCAATTCCAAAGCAGAATTTTCGCTTTAGTATTCGTTGCATTGCCTATTTTATCGCACCTGCTTCAAAGTAATATTTTTTTGAAACGTGGCAACATATATTTATTTCAGGTTTGTTTGTTTGTTTCACTTTCTCGTATACGAAGTATACAGAGAGAAAGTATTGTAATCGTCAAAAAAAATTCGAACTCGAGATTTTGACGAATCTCCACATAGAAAGTGTACGAGAAAGTTTAGGGGAGACCACTCCCGCTGGTTGTGTGTTGTCATGCTCGAAAAAATAAAGAAGGGAACTTTATCTGTTATTATCGTTCAAATATCTAGGATCGTTTGTTAATTGTTATCTTTAATATTTTGTTGAAACGAGGTTCTGTTATGTAATCTCTTCACCGTGCGCTGTTTAATTTTGATATTTTAAACTGACAATTGTCTGTTATCTACGTTTTTTTTTGGACGTAGACTTGCGTCTCTCCATAGTGGTCTAATGGTGTGTCGGGAAAGGAAAAAATTATGACGTTTTTCGCGCTAAAGTTAAACGCTTATAGCTCCGCAACCAAATAACATAGAGTGTTGGCTTTAGGCATGGGTGCCACTCTGCAGTCCTGAGGACGGAATTCCGTCTTTTTAAAAATTCGGCGGACTGAATTCCGTTTTGGTAAAAAATCGATGAACAAAATTCCGTTTTCCACCCTAAAAAAATTTTTATGGATTTTTATTTCCTTGTAGAGTACTAATTCCTGGACATAAGATGAGGCAGAACATTTTTTCTGCCAGAAGAATATACCATGAGAACTTGAAGAAAAAAAAAAAAAACATCTTCAAAGCAAGCACTCACTATCAGTACTCCAAAATAGACAGAAACTTCAACTAATTCTGAGCCAGAAGGATTAAATAAAAGAAAAGCCCCCTCTCTTATACAAGATAAAAATGGTAAAAAAGTTTGCCCAAACCCCAAGTCTGACCACAAAGTGAAAGAAAATCTTAAGGCTACAAAAATAACAAACTTTTTTTAATGAAGAAATAGAAAATATAAACTGAAAAAGAAATTTGTTTTATTGATAATAATAATGAGTAAACTTTTATTTGGGTGTAAATATATGTTTAAATGAAAAATGTGTTTAAATATTGCTTTAGAAACAATTGAAAGGTTGATTTTTTAAGAATCCATATATCTTCCTCCTTTTTTTATATTGAATTGATAATATTTATTTAGTTGCTTTATTATTGAATATATTTTTTTTTGGTTTATAGGGTAACATTTATATAGAGTTTTTTTCTTTTAATTCTGGTAAAGAACGATAGACTGTGTAAATTTTTTTTTTTTAAAAAAGTTCAGTCTTGCAAATTTTGAAGAGTGGCACCCATGAACTTTTAGTTTCATTTAGCAGAGAAAAGTGGACATAGAAGATTGCAAAAAGAATTTTAGAATCTGGAATTACGGTTTAGTCACAGTTGAGCTGCAAATTTGGTAAAAGTCACGAGGAATTTTGCATGCAGGGTGCCCACTAATGTCCCTTACCACCCTTTTGACTACCGAATGGCTGCAGCTATCTTCACAAGAGTGGTATCTAGGCATGGTAAATTGACTATGCGCTACTGGATGAAACCATTTACAGCGCCACCTGGTGGAGAACGGTGGAGTTAGCGTTATTATCTCTAAAACGGCACGAGATAGAGGGAAAAAGTGAATTACGAAGTTGTAGAGCATCATCGATTTAGTACAAAAAGACACCTTGTGGTCATGAATGCTTAGAAGAGAACACTTAAAACACGTATTTGTTTTTCGCTATTTCCTACACTGTCACGTGACAAAACATTCTTGGAAAAAGGGGAGGGGGAACTAGTTATCACAAGATACCTTTATTTTCGATGTTCAAACTTCTCTCCGTCAGCTATAATGCACATCTGGACCCTTGCTTGAACCTTCACATTGCACATGGTGTAGCATAGCGGATGTTACGTTTGCACAAGCCTCCGTAATGCGTCGTTGAAGGTCCTTCAATGTTGGCGGAGGGGTCGCATACACCTGCTGTTTGAGGTATCTCCACAGGAAAAAGTCCATTGGATTCAGATCAGTTGAACGTGGAGGCCACTCTTGGAAACCACCATAATTCATCCACCAGGTACTGCTTCACTGATGAAGTTTTGTGCGCAGGCGCACCGTCATGTTGGAACCATACGTTCCAGAGCTGAAAACAAACAAATGTGCATTTTAAGAGTTCTGTTTTTAGCATTCATGACCACAAGGTGTCTTTTTGTACTAAATCGACGATGCTTTACAACTTTGTAATTCACTTTCCCCCTCTATCTCGTACCGTTTCAGAGATAATAACGCTAACTCCACCGTTTTCCACCAGGTGGCGCTGTAAGTGGTTTCATCCAGTAGCGCATAGTCTTTTTACCATGACTAGATACCACTCTTATGAAGATAGTTGCAGTTAAAAGGGTGGTAAGGGACTTTAGTGGGTACCCTGTAGATAGAGTCGCATAGTCACACTAGACTAATAGTCACTATAGACTGTAGAGTTAATAGTCACATAGAGCTACTCTAGTCACAGAAAGTCACAGTTGAGTAAGGCGAGTAAGTCTACGCCCCTCAATCCCAGCGGCCGTTTCGCAGAGACAGCCTCCCGTCGATTTTTTAGTGTGGTACTTGGGTTCACAGACCCTCAACCTCCAAGAAATAATGGATTTCATAGCAGTTATAATATTTTCTGCCCCAGCAATGCCGGGTATATCAACTAGTGCCAAATAAAAAATATTTCAAATGGGCACAAGCAAAATCCCAGTTATCATATGCTAACATGAATTTTAATGGGCATATGATTTAGACATGAAATTCGCTACCAAGTTGTGCGTTGATAATTTTTAGCATTTCATAATTTTAATAATCCACTGTAAAGTGGAAACTATGATAGAGTAGTGGCCATTGTATTGAAAATTTTCTTAGCGAGTGTTCGTCTAAGTGTAAAAGAAACAATCAAAAACAACTCTTTTCCAATTCTGTATTTTTTTAAAAACTATATTTGAATGTAATTGAACACATTTGTTCAAAAGGGAGACTAAAAGGTAACCAGTTTCACGCCACTTGTTATATTTTCTATTAGCTCTTGCTATTACTTCTATTTTTTTTAAATGTACACCATATTGAAATGCCAAAATAAACCGATAACAGCAGACCGTGGCTAATTCTGATTCGTCGGTAGTTAAAATTTTTTCCTTCAAAATTTTGCTTGACACTACTTCGTGTGTATTTATCAAAAGTTTCTATAAAATCTTTTTTTTTAGAATTGAATCGTTTATTTCAGACGCCACGTGAGTCAAAAATATAAAAATGCTGGGAGCTATCAAAAAATGATTCATTTTTTGAATCAATAATATATATTTTTGTATACTTAATAATGTAACTTTACTTCACCTAATGTGACTTACTCATTATGTAAATACCCCATTTGGAGTTACAGCATAAATGCAACTTTGGAGGGAAAAAAAAAAAAAATGACTCGTATTTCTGCAATAAGCGACTCAATTGTAGATTTACGTTCAAAACGAAACCAAACGACGTTTTTCTTAAAATTCAAATAAAATGTTCGGACGGAACATTTAATTGTTTTCGTGCTGATAATTATCGTTGAATCGAGGGGGAAAAAGTGAAATAAATGAACTTCTATTTATTCAAGTACTAGCAGTACGCGCACGACGTTGCCCGTGGAATCAGGACTTCAACAAAATGGAAAAAAAAAAAAAAAAAAACGCCCACAATGACACGAAAAAGGTTTGAAGACAAAAGATACATATTATTGATTTTCCCGCTTATTTTTTTCGCGATAAACAATATTAAAAAATTGCAACGTGAAAATTATTATTCTGCAAGCAAAGTTTGCGAGACGAATAAATACGTTAAGATCTGCCGAAAATAATAATCAAAGTTATTCAGTTGAAAGTCATGACGTATCCAGCGTGTCCGCCAATCAAATTTGCCAGCAACGTTCCGAAGAAGTGCCGCGTGAGGAACTCGATCGAGAAAAATAACTCTCAACGGCCCAGAAAAAATTAATTTAAAAAAAAAACGGGAAAAGATATTTTAACCGTTCTTGTTTTAAATCCGACAGAACCGTTCTAGTTATAAGCTGAAAAAAATTGAAAATAATAGTGTTATTAGAAAGTCGGATGCAACAAATTTAAAAACAAAACCAACATTTAGATGCCAAAACTGACTATATTTTAAAAATTTCTCAAAATTCAGTAAATTATGTTGGAAGCTCAAAACTAACTTCATTAGAACGGAAATCGCGTGTTCTTTCCGATGGTGTATCTACTTTTATCGTACAGTTATCCGAAATCATGCTATTGAGAAATGAGTGCGGAAAATCAGAAAAAAAAAAACCCCACACATTAAATAAAAAAAAAAATTATATATTAAATTTTAAAATTTCGGCTTCGAGGTGCATTCAGTCACCATTACGACTACCTGTGTGCCAAATTTCATGGCTGTAAGTGCGATAGATTCGTCTGAACATCGAAGACACACACACACACATACATACACACACACATACATACACACACACA
>BGPR01023093.1:0-18299 GCA_013235015.1 Araneus ventricosus | reverse complement strand
TTTATTTTAAGCTGTTTTCTTGATTTCATTAATTTTTTTAAATTTTGAGTTGAGAATATGATCTGAAGTCAAAGAGAGAGCGAGCTTTGCTAATAACTACGTTTTGCTAGTGGAATAAATTATGAAATTAGGGTTCAAAAATAATTACTTTTAAAAGTATGGGACACAAAGTAAGTCATTTTTCAACAAACATTGACTGTTTATTAGGTTTAATTTTGTTTATGAACGTTAAAATTTCAACATTAAGGAAAAGGCGATATATAGTTTTCTTTACAGTGCGAGGTCTATATTTAGTAAAAAGATAGAGAATATTTAAAAAGTAATTTTTTTTATAAAAAGACCTAGCTAGTTTTTTTCAAATTATCATTGATTTATTGAATTAATAAAAAGAAGGACGGTCTAGGATATTCTATTAAAAAATCGAATGTTTTTTTAAAACAGAAACAAAGATCAAAACAAGATATATACAACTATATCAAGGTCGTGGTATGTAAGTGTGCCATGTCAACTTTACAGCAAACTTGCATTGCAAGGAGTGTGATCTATTATGCTTTGTTACTTTCCAAGAAGTTCGCTGCAAAGTTGTCGCGTCAAGTTTGTCATGACAAGCTAATATCAAGAAAAATCACACTTACTGCAAGCGTGCATGCTATCTGGGCATTCATTCAATACCCAAGAGAGCAGACTCAACCCTTAAGGTTTTAGAGTGCATGTTATGTCATCTAATATGTAACTGCAGGCTTCCTTAAACTGTGCTGTGACAATACTTCAAGTAGAAATGGCAAGATCCACAACATGTTCCAGCATTAAATAGGCGCGATCCAGTTGATGTGCATTATGTGAGCAAGAACTGACCCCGTTACAGAATTTCGATCACAAATATCAATAAAGTTGCTCTTAAAGAGAAATCAAAATAGCAGAGACAGCGGTATTCTATAGTTATGAGTGTTTGTAGCGTACTTTAGTGAATCAGACTACCTGAAAATTGAAGTAACATATGCAGAAGACTTAAAAGACGTGCATTTAGATACTTATTTAAACTTAGCCGAGTTTTATTTTCGGGGGTTTGGGTACATACTCGTATTTGCTGACTCGTCACAATGTACAGTACTGCTATTCCTAATGGTCGTGCACATGCGCCTGACTTTGGTGTGGAGTGCTTTCTTTTATCAGAAACTTCATTATTTTACGAAATTATGAAAAATATTCAAACAGGACAAAAATCATGTTAATCTTAAGATAGTAAATATAATTAGGGTGTCTTTAAAAGCCATTTAAACAACACAACGTGGAATCAGAGGTTCACAATAAAAATGAAAGCATTGTTGAATTAACTCTAAAGAAATAGTTACGTAAATGTGAATAATATTTATAATTTAAATTAAATAACACACTGCTAAAAATTAAAGGATCACTGAATAAATATGTATATTCCAATTATCTTTTTTGAGAAAAATTAGAATGTTTGCTTTAATGAAGTTCTACCAAATGTATTGCTTTAAAATATTTGGCTTACAAAATCAATTTTATTCAATTTAACATATAAGAGCCTGTCTCAAGCACGTCCCAAATGCGATCAACCTCAGGCCCGATGAATACGCTGGCCATTCCATACGCTCAATACTCTTGTCCAAAAATCAGTCCCCAGCATTACGTGCTGTGTGACATAGAGAATTGTCGTTCATTAAATTGAATGAATTGTTGATGGTTCCATCATATAGGTAAACAAAAGGTTCAAGAATCGCTTCCCTGAAGGTTCTACCCATCAAATTGCGATATACTGATCTACACGCTCACCTATACTTATTTCTACCCAAACCACCAAAACTCACAGCCTCCATTTTGTAATCTTTCATGCAAAAAGTTAGGATTATTTCTCATATCACGTTCTATCCACATGCAGATGCGCCGATTATCTGGCTCCAAACATAATTTTTTCATTTGTGAAGAGAAGTTGATGCCACTTTCTGCTACCCCAAATGAGATATTCATCCGCCGAATTTCTCCTCACATTGTATTGTCTTAGGTAATGTCCTACTGAACGCAAACAAAAGATCTACGGTGCTTATAAATCCCGCTAATGAAGGTGTATTTATACAGTTTGTGTTGACGCATATGATAATTTAAGCCGGGAAATGTTTGTATGCAAGTAAGTGGCTCTTCAGGTTCTGTTCTGGCTGGCTGTTTTGATCAGATACCGATCGTCGGTTCGTGTTATTGCACGTATACGACCACGATTTGCCCTTCTACAAGTATTTCCAATCTGTGGCAAACTGGCTAGGTTGTCAGCTTGCCGGATGGCGCATAAAAGAATGTGAACCCCCAGGATATATAGGTATGAAAGAGAGGGTTAGAGAGAAAGAGACGAACATATTCAAGCAAGTGTCATGTGCCTTTTCTAAACCAAATAAACGAAAGAGTAAATAGTTCTATGTTACAAACAATCAACTTCTTCTGTAAAAATGTGGGTCAGCCAACAAGCATCCAGATTTTTATTGCTCTCGTAGGCAATGCGGAAGAAGATGTGACATTCCTATTTGCTAGGAGGTTGCACTACTTAGACGAGATGTGGCTAAAGCACGCACTTTATAGATCACCAATGCTTTCTCTTTTTTTCTTGCTACTGCATTTTAATGTCGTAAAGTTGATGGATCAGTTCCGTAACAAGTGAATTTCTTCATCTTCTAAAGTGAAACAAAAAATTCTTCTTCAAATAATTAAAATTGATACAAAGGGACAAGAAATCATGTAATTTAACGACCAAAGACACGTCTTCTAAAAGGGGAACTAAAAAATTCCCGTGTTTTCATAGATTTATAACTTTAGGGTGCTTACTTGATCATGATGAAATCATTCTAGAAAGGGTAAAGCGGTGACTTGAATCAACAATTCTATGGTTTTTTGAGGGGTATGTACAGATATATTTGCGCACCTTCTCCCTCCTTTAATTTCAGAGCGGCGAAGGCTGAAGTCACAAAAGTGGTGTCTAGATTATAATAAACTAGCAGTACGCGCACGGCGTTGCCCGTGGAATCAGGACTTCAACAAAATAAAAAAAATCGCCCACAATGACACGAAAAAGTTTTCAAAACAAAAGATACACATTATAGATTTTCCCGCTTATTTTTTCCGCGATAATAACATGTAGAAAAACAGTACAGAGTACATTAATCCAAAACAATATAAAAAAAATTGTTGCCCGTGGAATCAGGACTTCAACAAAATGAAAAAAAACACCCGCCTACAATAACATGAAAAGGCGCCTCCGTTAAAAATCCACGGCTCCACTCTCTATCTCCCCCTTCCCCTTCCGGTGCTATTCTTAGAACATGACAAAAAGTTCCGAAGGTTATGACGTCACCTGACCTTTCATCCAATCAAATTGAAAGCTGCGTTCCGGAAGACTGTCGCTGGAAGAATTTCGCTCGACAAAAATAACTTTCATCTGCCCAGGAATAATTTAATTTTGAAAAAACGGGAAAAGATATTTTAACCGTTCTTGTTTTAAATCAGAGAGAACCGTTCTAGTTATAAGCAGAAAAAAATTGAAAATAATAGTTTTATTAGAAAGTCGGATGCAACAAATTTAAACACAAAAATAACATCTCGATGCCAAAACTGCCTATTTTTTAAAAATTTCTCAAAATTCAGTAAATTACGTTAGAAATTCAAAACTAACTTCATTAGAACGGAAATCGCGTGCTCTTTCCGATGGTGTATCTATCTTTGTCGTACAATTATTCTAAACCATTCTATTGAGAAATTAGTGCGAAAAATCAATCAAAACAACACAAAACATTAAATAAAAAAGTTTCTAGATTAAATTTTAAAATTTCGGCTTCGAGGTGCATTCAGTCACCATTACGATTACCTGTGTGCCAAATTTCATAGCTGTAAGTGCGATAGATTCGTCTGGACATCGCAGACAAACACACACACACAACACACACAAACATTGCCTTTTATAAGTATAGATTACTTATGCTCAGAGCGGAAATATTAATTCGAGAATGATTCGATTAATACATCGAGTCGAACATCTGGAAAAGAGTTCAATTGCATGACCACGTACATAGCATCGCATTCACACAGGATGGGAAGGAAAAGGCTCACAAGTATGATTAGAAAGCTCACAGCGCCGCGCAACGGTGAGTATTGGAAGTTATCTGTGATTTATTGTTCTGAGTTGAGTTCGGAGTTTTACGGCCGTGCCAAACACTTGGATGATCCGCAGATTATTATAGAGTCATCGAGATGTAAACAGGAAATTTTATAAACCATATTTTCAGTGGCGTAGCGACCTGGGGCATAGATGCCCCGGGCGTCATGGAGTCAAAACATTACTGCGTTTAGTCACTTTTTAAAGAAAAACATGATAATGGGATATGAAAGTACCATTCTCCGGGTGCCATTTATGCTTGCTAAGCCATTAATGACGACTGGGGTAAAAAAATACCATATTATTCTCCTAGTAGCATTTACCCTCTCTACGTCACTTGCTATGCCTCGGGGGTCGTTCACAAGAGCTATAAAACACCAATGATGATTGAGGGTGTGAGGGGGCGAAATAAATCATGTTTATGACCTGGGTGCCACTTACTTTAGCTACGCCACTGGGTCATTCTCACGAAAAGGTGCTTTTTACAGTCCCGGGGTGATAAAAATTAGAAAGTGCAACAAATGTCCTAATATTTTTGTTCATATGTATAATTTAAGAAAGCTATTGAATAAGTTTCTATTAAAAGAGTTTTACTATCTAACTCTCATTTTTCAATGATTATAAGACAAAATTCCCCCGTGGACGTCCCTACATCTGAAACACAAGATAAATTTTACTGATACTCAAACAATTAATTTTTTTAGACTTTTTTTCTTCAGTATTAACTAATTTAAAGTCTCTAGTTAAGGTCTAACTTAATATTTTTTAAATATATAATTTTTACTTGGAAATTAATTTTTAAACTTTGTCCCTGGAAAATTAAGTTTCCCTCCATGGACAAAGATAATAACTTCAAAAAAATATCATAAATGGCAGTTTATGTCAAATCGTCATGAAAGAGTTTATAAAAGAAGCAGACAATTTGTTCTTTAGAAAAATTTTCGTTCTATTGCGAATTTATTGAATATATTCCAATCTATTTGTTCCATTTAAAGCTTGGTAAAGTTCTCAGGGTCCACTTCGTGGACATCATAAATAAGTTGAAAAAAATCTAATTTATAATTAAAATAATTTTGATATGTTTAGTATCGAATTTAATAAAAATAAGTGTACCACTTTAGCCACGTAAAAACCAAAACACTTAAAAATTCAAAAATTAGTTTTTGTCTCCTCCGTGGACACGGCATCTCCACATAGAGGATGGCATTGTCAATGAAAGAGACAAAATCTCAAAAATCATGTTACAGTTAGATAAGTTAAAACAGTATCAATTAAAATTTCTGTGGTTTATATTTTTATGAAATTCTTTTGTATTTTCTAAAAATTAAAATTGAAATTATATTCTCAAAAATAATTAAGGTAAGCAATTCATATCGAATATTTATAATATTAAAGATTCAATAATGTATATAAAACATTTTAATAGCTAAATTTATTTTTAGAAGAAATGGGAATATCAAAAAATAAAAAGACAAAACAGTCAGATGCTCAAATTCAGAAGAGAAGAGAAAAAACTTAATACGAGACTTACTAGATTGTTTATTAATAAATAAATATATGATATTCCTTAATCTAGTATATAATTGATTATTTTCCTGAAAAATGTTGACTTTCATTTATTTGAAAAAATGTTTGTAAATGTTATTTAACTAATGCACAGTCAGTGCCATTATTTAAAAAGTGCTATTTATTTTAAAATGTTAAGTTTTCATGCGCTGGTTTTTAATAACTAATTTTATTGTTTAATTATAAGAAATAAACCTGTATCAAATCTGCCCAATAATTAGTCAATTATGCTTTTGTTTAAAATGTAAAAGTTCCGTTGACTATTATGTCTCCTTTGTAGACAGGTCAAAAATTTTAAAATAAAAAAAAACAGTGAAAAATAAAATAGAAAACTTGACCACTAATATAAGGCTATCTATTAAGCTTAAATAGAAACATCCATGCAATTTTCAAGATTTTTTACATACTTTTGTAAAATAAATTTTTTTTTAGCTTTTGGCTACCCACTAATTTTTTAGCTATTAGCTACCCACTGCATATTTTAACTTCAACCAACCTTGCAAAGACGATATGGAGAGATAAGGCATGCTTTTCGCATGCACAACAGGCAAAATGCCCAGTAGTAGGCGATAAAAAGTTCTAGATGAGCTGTTGAAGTTCGACATGAAGCACGGTCTTTAGTTTAATGTATGATGCAGAATTTTCAAAAACATGTTTGGTCGGACACTACAATTACTAATATTTTATTTAGTAATTGCAGTCCAGCTGTACTGGCAGCAGTAAAAAATAAGTAAGCTTATGACAGATATGGCTCCATGCATTCGTGTTTTAATCCATTAATGTTCAAGTCACATTTTTTCAATAATAATGTGTGTACTAATACAATCACGTGTCCCGAAATCTACTGGAAAAATAGTAAAAAATATGCTGTTAAAAAATTTTATGTTTTATTGCCCTGTTAAATTTAGTTATCCTGTTTAGACAAAGTCCTATTAATGCAAATAAACTATCAAAATCTAAATTTATGTTAAATTCTGTAAAGAAAATACATTCTTACAATTTCATTTACAGACATATTTGTTAAATGCAGTTAAATTAATTGTTAAATAATTAAATAAATTTATCCTTGTCTTCTTCATATTGCGAAAAATTAGATACCGAGTCTGACTCGAAAATAACAAGGCTACATCAACCAAACGCTTGAGGTATGATGCTATCGATTAAATATAAAAGAAACGAATATCTAAAAATGCTTTTTTGTAAAATTTATGTTTAAAAATAATTCCTCTGGGTTCCCGATGCATTTTTAGATGTCCAGGAAAGGAACGTTAGGCACTAATGGGTTAATACCAAACAATTTCGGAAAACATCACCAAACAAATGCTGGCTTTGTGTTTCTATTCTTAACTCTAAATTGTAGAAGGTGTCTTTTAGTACAAAACCAATTATTCATTAGAATATCGAATTCCTTTTCTTCCGTATCGCATACAGTTTACGAGTTAAATGCTTACTTGGAATTTTGTCACTAGATAGCGTTATAGAAGGTCACAGAGCTACTTTATTATATCTAGACACCACATTTATGACTATAGATGTCGCCGTTCTGAAGTTGAGAGGGGGAAGGTACAAGACATTTGTTAGAACTCTGTATATCGCATAAGTACCACTTATTATTCCCTGGGCGTTACTCGTCCTTGCTTTTCTAAAATTTAAAACCCACACCGGTCCGGCCCTGCCCGAAAGAGTTTAAGGTCTTTAGCAGGCCTGTGGGGAAATACATAAGAATTACAAAAAAAGTCAATATGACACGACACATATAAAAGCATCACAAACACAGCACAGAACGTTACAAACACTGCAAAAATTAAGGGGGAACAACAAAAGTAAATTAAGTAAACCAAAACACACACACACAAGGGAAAAAACCCAGCCAAATACGCCATCAATCGATAGTACATTTAAAGAGAACCATAAATCAATTCAATTTTGTTTGATTACAATCACCAGATTTGGAACCAACACTAAAGATATTCAAAATATTTTAAAACAGGAGCCCCCAGAATGTATCCAAATGAGTAAACCACAAGTACCAGCTCAGCACAATACCCCAGTAAAAAGAAGGAGGCAGTGGCTATCGGGCTGCACCCCCGCCCCCCAGAGCTAGACCAGAATTTTTTATTTTATTTAAAATTACTGCAGCTGTTTTATTTTTAATCTCCCTTTAAAAAAAGTGGAAATATTTCTTCCTGGTTTTTGCAGGCTCGAAAGTTTTCCCACTTTTGCAGTCATTTTACTCGTATTTGCAGCGTTGGCACGGTCAAAAACATGTTTTTGCTAGTTATTTCATTGTGTTTTTTGTTAAATTATCGAAAGTATTGTAGTGTTCTTTATGATTCTTATTGTCAGGTGAGTAAATCTGTAAAGTTAAAGTGTTTTGGTTTACATAAGCCATAAGATTTGACATTCGTCACGACGATACAAAACTTTTCATACCTCAGACACCCCCACCCCCCACCCCCGACCCAAATCCTGGATTCGCCACTGGAAGGAGGCAAGAAAAATTTTTGAAAGGTATCATTAAAAATCTACAAAAAGGGAAGTAAAAACAGACCCCGCGACTCTCACCAGTCCATAAAGCAATAAAATCCACAAAAATCCACATCAGTCAAACAACAATAAAAATACATAAAATTATCGTACATAAAATATCGTACAATAAAAATACATAATTAAAATTTAAAAAAATAAGAAGGATGAAAACAAGGTTACAATTGAGATTCCCCAAGGGTGAATGCTCAACAAAACCCAGGACATTTTTGATTAATTTTATCTGTTAACACGAAACATTTTAATAAGTCCAAGATTGACCTAAAAACAATATAATCAGTTAAAATTAACTCTGTAGTAAAAGTGCTAAAAACTTAGCACCAACAGCAGAGACAACCCACCTAAAATTTTCCTAATCTGTGGTGTGAAGGTAAAAGAGTTAAGATATCTTAAATTTATTTAAAAGCAATTTCACTCCGGGCCCTTTAGTGAATCACAAATGTTGTTACTAATTGTATATGCTTTCATTAGTTTGTTGCCATTTTATTATGCATTAAATTTTTAAACCATATCTTCTTATTTTGCTCTGCAGGTTTCTTGAGGTAGAATTCTTTGGTGAGCGTGCTGTCAAACACTTACCCTTGCTGCGCCACAGGCCATATTAACAAAACGGTAATGCGTTTTTGTCACTTTTTAAAATTAAATACATTAAGGGAAGAAAAATATCACGCCCCGGCCGACATTTGTACAATCTAAGCCACTAATGATGACAGAATTTTTCGGAACACCTCCTCCATTACTGTGAACGAGCGCATAGATGGAAACTAATGATGACAGACGGGGTTGGGGCGGCGAAAAAATCATATTATGACCCGGGCGCCACTTATCCTTGCCACGTCGCTTATTGATGTATAAAATATCTATAAATAAAAGATATATCTTAAAGATTGTATCTGTTGGAATTTCATCTGGTCGTTATAATGATGGCATTAATTAAATGAAAGCTCTGTGGTGCGAGTGGGCCCTCATTGTTTCACGGAAATCAGTATTTTCAGATTACTTTATCCAGTAGTTCAGGATTCCAAAGCGAACAATTTACACTTTGAGGAACAAAGAAATTTTCCATTTGTTTTTGTAATGCACCCCTTTCCAACTGACAAATTGTTCGACAAGTTATTGATTCTGGTAAATCATGGCATTGAAATATTGCTCGAAAGCGTTTTGCAAAAATTATCCCATCAAATCTAGGGCTACGCAAGGGGCCGCGGTGGCCTAGCGGTAAGGTATCGACCTCGGAGCCGGAAGGTTCTATGTTCAAAACCCGATTCCTCTGAAGATCTGTCATTTATTAAGCTGGGATTCACGAGAAGGAAAGGCTAAGCCATTTGTCCCACTCGAAAAAATTTAGGCAAGTCATTCACGGATGTTCCAAAGTTTGTATTGATACACCTTTTTTGAGAAGGTTCAAAGTCCCAGATTTACTCCCACCCATACTCATCCCCCCACACGGGAAATTTCTGCGTTTACTTTCAACATGACCTAGTCTCTTGGCGGGGTCCCAATCTAGGCAGGGGATTTGTTTTCGCACTACCCGCGCAGCGAGGTCGAAAAAAGCCAACCGGCCACTCCATTTGATTTCAAACTATTCGGAATTCCAATACTTCTAATTCTCTACGCCAAATTTCATAGGGTTTCCACATTGAAGAAAGAGTTTTCCTTCCCGTGTTCCAAAAAAATCGTGGAGTTGAACAGCGATGAATGCCCCGCTTTAAACCTGTTGCCCGCTAAATCATAAGTAGGAGATCAAACATCCTTCCGCTGGTGCGGAGGGAAAGTTTAGAGAGGGGTGCCAGCTCAAGTGTCGTCCTTGCTATCTGGACGAGATTCAAAATCACTAGGTCCGTCCCAAAATCACCCTCGTGTTGCTTCAAAACATGACGTTAATATAACTTTAACAAAACTAATGCTGCGCTAATTAATCAGCATAATCTGTGACGCACAATCTACAGTCAGTTTTCTTGGATTCTAAAATTACGTACTTGACGTTACTAACGCAAACTTCTAAAACGTACTTGACGTTACTAACGCAATTTTGCATTAGAAATCTGCTTCATACAATACAGAGCATTATACAGAATTCAGTGAATTTTATTTAGCATTTTTACATTTTAGATGAGAATAATGCTGCGAAAATAGGGTGATCCTTAAATTTTTCATCAGTGTATTTCAGTATGTATTAAAGCTGGTATTTGTCAATAAATAACATAAATATTATTTACCTCAATTAAAATTAGTTTCCTTTCGCTACGGAATTTTCCCAACTTCCATACTTTCCTTTCTTTATATTCTTTCAGAGTTCCATTGCTGATTCCACGAACAGGACAATCCACTAAGAAACGAACAATCAATTATACCGTTCAGTTAATTTCAAACACATTAGCTCAACAAATTGTTTAATGAAGACAATTTATGCATATGTCACAGCTACATGAGGAACGTGAATAAGTATGCCATTTAACTGCATGATGTCTTACGATATGTAGTGGTGACACATTTCCTTTGGAAGTTCCTCAATGTTGTCCTTCTTGAGGATGTGCAATAGATTCCAAAATTAAATTGGCGGGGTGCAGCTGATGTTTATCATCTGAGCATGAATAAATTCATTTTTAGCCAAAATATTTCTGTAGTACTTCGGGGCTCCAGATCGTTTAACTTAGCAGTTATCGTGCAGAGCGCTTGGCGACATCTCTTTCAAGGCCGATAGAGGGCATTACTTGGGGGCATTGAACCCAGGGGTGCCTGTGAACTTTGGGGGCTGACGGCCACGGCAAGCGAGGGACAGAGAAGGATTTCGGGAGAGAAGGGAAAGAGGTGGTATGTCGGCTGCTCTGTGTGATAGACATTTTGGTATTGTGTTTCTGTGTTTCTCACTGAGGAGAACGGAAAACCACTGATTGGAAAATTGCATAATATTGAAGGAGGCTTCAATAAAGGATTTATATTGAAATCCAGATTCTTCATTTGAAACCAACGTACAAATCCCACAATTTCCATTGTACTTCCGTCGCTGAAGGGTAAACTAAAGATGCTTATAAAAAATTATAACCCATCTTCTTTAAATGAAAATCAATATCATACAAAGAAAGCCAAAATACAAAGATAAACTTAGAGGTAATCGAAAAAAAACAGACAAGGTATACATTATAGTCCATTTCTTCAAGGGCTAAGCACTTTATTCGAAAAATTTGCCGATTTCTTTTTTTAAAAGAAAATTAGCGTGGGTTTGTGATTACGTGAGGACATTATTTTTCCTCTTTTTTCTCTATTCTGGGCATGGGGAAAGTTTATATTTATGATGGCTACCTTTAAAAAGCCAGATAGCTGATAATTTTAAATCAATCTTATTAGAGTTTTTATGTTTGTGTTTTGTTTTTCCTCTTTCTTTTGAAATAATGCTTTTTGATGTACAGATCTCCTTTGTCGGGAAGTTTCGGGCTAAGCGAAGCTATGCTTGGCGTATTGCAAGCTTCTTTCAGAAAAATTTCCCAATTATTATTTTGAAACCATTTCGAATGAAGTCCTTAGCCCTTGAAAAAATGGACTAGAATGGATTCCTTGTTTGTTTTTTTCGATTACCTCTGAGTTTATCTTTGTTTTTTGGCTTTCTTTGTATGATATTGATTTCCATTGTTCTTTGTTTGCAGCTGCAATTGCGCGCTACTTAAACATTGTATACATTTTATTGTCTAAATTTTATTGTTCTTAAATAAATTTTTTGTCGGTTTTGTTTAAAGTTTTAAGTTAAAATAATTTTTATTTTTAATTTATTCTAATTTTTCTTGTTGATTGTTTTTAAGCCCCAAAATGTTGCGTTCGAACATTTTTCATGTTTTCACACACATGCCTTTAAAAGTTATCCTTCTACGAAAAGTGTAAATGATATTTTGATGTATTTATTAATAATTTTTTAAAATCGCAATATGGCTCTACTAACCACTATTTATTTTTCACAATTTTTCTTAAGCTGCAGATGACATCATTATTAGTTTTGTTATAACGGAAAATTATATATGACTTTTGTATTCGAAAATGGAGACGACTCATGCTGATGTGAAACACGACAAATGCGCAGCACTGATTTAACTTTGAGATCCAATGCACATCATGACAGATAAATAATGACGGGACGTTGTTATAGAGAGTAAGAAAATGTGTAGCTAAATGTTACATGACTTGCGCAGTTATGCTTATCATGCGACTATGAGGACACAGGAATTGTTTCCATTGTTAAGAGTTAGGTTAATAATGTCTCTCAGTTGTATAGACTACAATAGCGCCACATTTTCTCTATCGGAGACTTTTGGAACTATTTTCTTTACGGAATCTTTTTCGTTAAGTCGTCATTAGTCGCCCTACCAAATTTGGTGGCACTTCAGCTGATAGATCGAGTTACAGACGTCTCCGAGTAGTGTATGTTTTTTTGATGTGCAATGGATTCCAAAATCAAAGGGGGCAACCCATTTCAGGTGTATACGTAAGCATACATTAACTCCCATAAATATTTAAAATAACCGAAGGAAAAAAACAAAAATGTAAAAGACAATAAAATATAAAAAATTAACAATATACGATTGAAATAAGCTAAGAAAAAAAGAATCCTAATGGAAAGACGTCATTAGAGGCCACTTCTCCATTATGGATTCTAATTTGAATAGGTTTTTCTGTCGTATTTAACAACATACGATTGAAATAAGCCAAGGAAAAAAGAATCCTAATGGAAAACGTCATCAGAGGCCACTTCTCCATTATGGATTCTAATTGGAATAGCTTTTTCTGTCGTATTTAACAACATACGATTGAAATAAGCCGATGAAAAAAGAATCCTACTGGAAAAACGTCATTGGAGGCCACTTCTCCATTATGGATTCTAATTGGAATAGGTTTTCTGTCGACAGAAAACCTATTAATGTCTTTTACATTTTTGTATTTTCCTTCGGTTATTTTAAATCTTTGTCATCGCAATTTTTCCTGGATGCAGAAGCGTTTGCTCGCACCAGTAAAATTGCTTCTATTTTCTGTCTCTTTCAGATATTACTTTCTATACTTAACTCCAAATCAACTCCCTTAAATGACATCAAATTTTGTGAATATATTCTTATTTTCAACCATATTAGAAAATTAACACGAAAATGCATTGTAATGTCTAATCAGATTAATTCTTATTTTATAAATGTGTCATCGTTCTATCCATATAAAAATCTTTACGGCACTTAAGATATTTAAGAGTTCCAAGAGCATTTTTTCTTCAAATTTCATTCATGGGAGATATTTCATTTCTGTTTGAAGACTCAAAATTTCTGAAAATAGATGCTGGGGATCACCATAAATGGCGACTCAGAAGCGAGTAGTTATTCAACACATATTTTTTAAAGACTGGAAATTATATGTGAAAAATTAGTCCAAAACAGACTTTTAAATTTTTATTAACAAAATTCTTGCATTGTCAGATACTCCCTCCATCCAACTTTAGTTGTTTAATTTGCCATTTTCTTTCTTTTCCGAAATTTGTAGAATATCGTAGTAACATCGTGGAGATACCGTAATTTATCTTGTGCTAATTGGATAGTCCAATTTAAAAAAGAAAAGGAATTCATTATTTATTTCGAAATGCAGAAATATACAAAACTAAACTCAATGGTATTGTATTGAATAGTAAGCGAATGAATAAATATTCCGGTGGTACGTTATGTCTTTGACACCAAGTGTAAATCGCAAAATATTGCTGAAGAGAGTTGGTCGTTTCTTTCCAAACTGTCTTTTGCCATATGGAACAATCATAATCATTATTTTAATCAGCTTTTAATACTTGATTTCTTCCTACATGTTTCGCTGCTTGCACAAGTAGCATTATACGTGTTCTTACCTGTAAATAAACTTGATAGAAAAAAGAGAAAACGAATATGGTGACTTAATTTGTGATTTTCAATTCGAAAACTTGGGTGTTGTTGTGGTGTCTGAAACTTGTGCGACGAACTTAAATTGTGAGCCGAGCCTTATTGTGAACTGGATTTTGCAAGAATTTTATTTACCGTACTGTGTCCCGGCGTTGCACAGGCTATCTTGAATAACGGGATATTTCCGGGTGGAAAGAAGTGACGTCAAGTTTGGCCTTGGGATCTATATTTCTTCATATGCCCACCTCCGTTTTTTCAACAAATATTGTCACTTACTTTCCTCAACAAACGTACATATTCTTTCAAATCTAGTCTTTTTATTACTTTATTTTCATATGCCCGCCTCCGGTTTATTTTTTCTACAAATATTGTCACTAACTTTCCCCAAAAAGCGTAAATCTCCTTTAAATCCTATATTGTTAAATTAAAACTTTTAAATCTAGCCTTTTAACTACCTTAGAACTAATAATATAGCGTTACTCGGGATCCACATTTTTTCATTATGCTATCTCTGTTTTTTTTTTCCTACAAATATTGTCACTAAGCTTCCCCAATAAACGTAAATCTGTTTTGAATCCTCTCTCGTTGGATTAAAATTTTCAATTCTAGCCTTTCTACTACCTTAAAACAGTATGGTTCGAATGAAAACGCGAGAATTCCAATGTTCATAAATTAAAACAGGGTATCGTAATATTTTATTTCGCTAAAGAAAAAATAAAACGAAATAAATAACAGAAACGATAAACGATTAATAGTACACCAAACTGATAAATTAAACACCAAAAACACATATTTTCTTTGTCCATATTTGAATAATAATGGAGAATTCGGGTCAAAATGAATAAATATTTTCCCCAACAAACGTAAATATGATGCGAAATGAAACACCATACGACAAAAAAAGAAAGATAAAAAAGCAGGAAAACGATTTTTCCTCCCGATGTTTAAAAATCAAAACTCGGAAGCTCGCTAGGAAAGAAAACACAAACCAGATGCAAGAACAACCAACCGATGTGATGGATATAGGACCTGCCGATAGATGGCAGCACTATATTTCATTCATTTTTGACGATTTTAATTAATATCTTTTTAACTAATTGTAATTTCGGAATTTCAATGGTCGGAATGGATTCCTTGGATTATTTCCCATCTTTTGGTACTTTCGACTTTTTTCAACATTCAGTGGTTCGTGAGAAGAAAGCTTGACATGGACACACATAGAATCAGAAATTAATAGTTAACATTCCAAGATGCATGCGTTTAACGATGCCATATTATTCTGAGTTTTTATACTTTATCTATGTGTGAGTGAAATCTATGCTCAAGTAAACGAGTTCAAATTACGCTGAGGTTAACATTTAAGATAACACAATGGAAACACCACAGTTGTACAAAAACAAGGAAAAATGCACGAACGACAATCAAAACCGAGGCTTATCTAATTCGATTTTGTCCTTTTCTTAATTTGAAAGGAAGTACAAAATAGACAACCTAAAGTTGGATGGAGTAATATTACATAATCTGCATTTTAACCTTAGTGGACATTTCTAACTTCCATCAGTCTCTTACTGAAGCTGACATAGCGTCTAATATTTACAAAAACTTATTTGGTCGTATATAGTTTTTCTATAATTACCACTTTTATATTTTTGAGTATTGAATCTGTAACCCTTTGTGTGAGTTCTGTTAAAACGATTTCATTTCTCACTCATTCCAAAGCAAACACCTAAGTCCATTTCAAATCAATGTTACACCACAGGTACGCACAGTGTTGTCTGCAATTTTAGTACATTTGCTTAAAAGCAGATGGCGCTGTTTGCCAGTAAGTCCATTTGAAGCTCACTCACCGTGAAACAGGTGAGGAGACTGCTTGCTCACTGCGACGAAAATCGAAATAATATTTCTACGTGCTATCTAGTACATTTCAAACAATTAATTGTGCTAGATAGCTTAACAGGCAACTTCATTGTTTTGAACAATATCTTCTTAATTACGTGAAATATTATGTAGTTTTGGCATAGGAAGTAAATTATTACTTTTGTGTTTTTATTTTTCATTTTATTATTAAAACTTCGTAAATCTCTTCTTCTTGACAAATTCCGGAGTACCCGCCCCTCAAAAAGGGGCTACCTCCATTCTTGACGAGTACTGAGTCCAACATGGCGTGAAGTATCTGACAATGAACTAAATAGGATTCATTTCGGCAGTGAGGAGAGACAGGGACGGGGTGCGTACATTGGAGCTTCATAGAAGCTACGTCCTTCGCACAGTAGCTCTGAGAAGAACTGGAAACAGTTCTGAGAAAGTCAGGAGTCTAGCGGTGGCCAGAAGAGAAGATCTTGAGACGGAGTGGAGGAGAGTGAAACTGTGAGAGCTTAACTGTGTATGGTTAATATCTGAGGAGAGGGCCGTGGGAGAAAAAAGTCGGAAAGTGAGTAATGTAAACAAGCTGCGTGGAGGGGGACAAGGTGCATTACTATTACAGGAGAATATTTCTCGGTCTTTTTATTTTGGGATCGGGGATATAATTAGGAATAAGTTGAATTGCTGCATTTTCGTGCGTGTCGAGAGCATTAAAGAATTTTGTTGCAATTTTAAAAATGTATTCCTTTAGAGATGGGTAGTTAAGTGCTTTACGCATTTCGGTGTTGGAGATATACCATTTCGCATTGCAGATTGACCGAATTACTGAGTGATATTGAACGTCAATTATTTTAATGTTGGTTTTAGCGGCATAACCCCAGATCGGACAGGCATAAGTTAGAATGGGACGCAAATAGGTGTTGTAAACAAGTAACTTCGTTTCCCTAGGCATTTTAGATTTCCGAGATATTAATGGGAAAAGTTTACGCGCGGTGTCTCGGAATTTATTTTTAAGGTAGATAAAATGGGGTTTCCAAGTTAATTTGCAATCAAGAATAAGACCTAAATACTTACATTCCTGAGACCAGGGGATAATTCTGTCATTAATCTTAATTGGGGGGAAGCTGGAGTACCTACGCGCATTAGCAAACATAATAGCTTCAGTTTTTGAGACGTTGATTTCTATTTTCCATTTAATGAACCAGTCCTCAAGTGCTTTAAGATGGCGATTAAGAGCAATTTGAATATAATTGGGATTTTTGTTCCGGGCAAGTATTGCTGTGTCGTCTGCGTACATGCATAATAAAGTATTGAATTGTTTGGGAATGTCATTAATATACAGGGCAAAAAGAGTCGGGCCAATTTTCGACCCTTGTGCCACGCCTGCATTAATGTTTTTGGTGCTTGAGAGTTCATTCTTGACTCTAACTGCAAATTTTCTTTCTAATAAATAAGAATCTATTAGCTTAATAAGGTAGGAGGGGGTCTTGTAGTGTATAAGCTTATGGATAAGTCCATCTTGCCAGACCCTGTCAAACGCTTTCTGGATATCTAGGAAAACAGCCCCTGTTTTCTGTTTATTGGCAAACCCCTCTGTGACATATTCAACGACTCTAATAAGTTGGTGAGAGGTAGATAGTTTTTCACGGAAACCAAATTGTTCGGGACAAAGTACGTTATTTTCCTTAAGATAATTATTGAGTCGTTTTAGGATCAAGTGCTCAGCAATCTTGCTTAAACTTGGTAATAGGGAGATAGGTCGATAGCTGGTTGTATCTGTGGGGTCTTTCCCTGGTACTTCGTAAATCTACGAAATACGTGTTTTAATATTTGTGGAAAGCTATCAAAATACCTGGTATTTTGTCATTTTTAAGAAGTTGAGCTACAAATTATTAAAAGGTGTGGAGAAGACATTACTGATATCGAAAACAACTGATCTGAAGCTGAATGAGGAAAGACGAATATTACAGTGAAACCTCGCTACAGTAGTCACCCTCCATTCTAAGGAAAATTGGCTGCTCAGAGAGGTGGCTCCTCTAAAGGGGTTTTATGTCTGGAAGTGCACAAGCTCCGATTCGTTATTTCTGATAAAGCGAATTTTAATAATCATCTATAAAATTGTACTTGATTCGACTCTCCTCTAAAGAGGTTTAATGTCTGGAAGTGCAAGCTCTGCTTCGTTATTTCTGATAAAGCGAATTTTAATAATCGTCTATAAAATAGTACTTGATTCGACTCTCCTCTAAAGGGGTTTTATGTCTGGAAGTGCA
>BGPR01023092.1:6318-24620 GCA_013235015.1 Araneus ventricosus | reverse complement strand
TGCACTTCCAGACATAAAACCCCTTTAGAGGAGAGTCGAATCAAGTACTATTTTATAGACGATTATTAAAATTCGCTTTATCAGAAATAACGAAGCAGAGCTTGCACTTCCAGACATTAAACCTCTTTAGAGGAGAGTCGAATCAAGTACAATTTTATAGATGATTATTAAAATTCGCTTTATCAGAAATAACGAATCGGAGCTTGTGCACTTCCAGACATAAAACCCCTTTAGAGGAGCCACCTCTCTGAGCAGCCAATTTTCCTTAGAATGGAGGGTGACTACTGTAGCGAGGTTTCACTGTAATATTCGTCTTTCCTCATTCAGCTTCAGATCAGTTGTTTTCGATATCAGTAATGTCTTCTCCACACCTTTTAATAATTTGTAGCTCAACTTCTTAAAAATGACAAAATACCAGGTATTTTGATAGCTTTCCACAAATATTAAAACACGTATTTCGTAGATTTACGAAGTACCAGGGAAAGACCCCACAGATACAACCAGCTATCGACCTATCTCCCTATTACCAAGTTTAAGCAAGATTGCTGAGCACTTGATCCTAAAACGACTCAATAATTATCTTAAGGAAAATAACGTACTTTGTCCCGAACAATTTGGTTTCCGTGAAAAACTATCTACCTCTCACCAACTTATTAGAGTCGTTGAATATGTCACAGAGGGGTTTGCCAATAAACAGAAAACAGGGGCTGTTTTCCTAGATATCCAGAAAGCGTTTGACAGGGTCTGGCAAGATGGACTTATCCATAAGCTTATACACTACAAGACCCCCTCCTACCTTATTAAGCTAATAGATTCTTATTTATTAGAAAGAAAATTTGCAGTTAGAGTCAAGAATGAACTCTCAAGCACCAAAAACATTAATGCAGGCGTGGCACAAGGGTCGAAAATTGGCCCGACTCTTTTTGCCCTGTATATTAATGACATTCCCAAACAATTCAATACTTTATTATGCATGTACGCAGACGACACAGCAATACTTGCCCGGAACAAAAATCCCAATTATATTCAAATTGCTCTTAATCGCCATCTTAAAGCACTTGAGGACTGGTTCATTAAATGGAAAATAGAAATCAACGTCTCAAAAACTGAAGCTATTATGTTTGCTAATGCGCGTAGGTACTCCAGCTTCCCCCCAATTAAGATTAATGACAGAATTATCCCCTGGTCTCAGGAATGTAAGTATTTAGGTCTTATTCTTGATTGCAAATTAACTTGGAAACCCCATTTTATCTACCTTAAAAATAAATTCCGAGACACCGCGCGTAAACTTTTCCCATTAATATCTCGGAAATCTAAAATGCCTAGGGAAACGAAGTTACTTGTTTACAACACCTATTTGCGTCCCATTCTAACTTATGCCTGTCCGATCTGGGGTTATGCCGCTAAAACCAACATTAAAATAATTGACGTTCAATATCACTCAGTAATTCGGTCAATCTGCAATGCGAAATGGTATATCTCCAACACCGAAATGCGTAAAGCACTTAACTACCCATCTCTAAAGGAATACATTTTTAAAATTGCAACAAAATTCTTTAATGCTCTCGACACGCACGAAAATGCAGCAATTCAACTTATTCCTAATTATATCCCCGATCCCAAAATAAAAAGACCGAGAAATATTCTCCTGTAATAGTAATGCACCTTGTCCCCCTCCACGCAGCTTGTTTACATTACTCACTTTCCGACTTTTTTCTCCCACGGCCCTCTCCTCAGATATTAACCATACACAGTTAAGCTCTCACAGTTTCACTCTCCTCCACTCCGTCTCAAGATCTTCTCTTCTGGCCACCGCTAGACTCCTGACTTTCTCAGAACTGTTTCCAGTTCTTCTCAGAGCTACTGTGCGAAGGACGTAGCTTCTATGAAGCTCCAATGTACGCACCCCGTCCCTGTCTCTCCTCACTGCCGAAATGAATCCTATTTAGTTCATTGTCAGATACTTCACGCCATGTTGGACTCAGTACTCGTCAAGAATGGAGGTAGCCCCTTTTTGAGGGGCGGGTACTCCGGAATTTGTCAAGAAGAAGAGATTTACGAAGTTTTAATAATAAAATGAAAAATAAAAACACAAAAGTAATAATTTACTTCCTATGCCAAAACTACATAATATTTCACGTAATTAAGAAGATATTGTTCAAAACAATGAAGTTGCCTGTTAAGCTATCTAGCACAATTAATTGTTTGAAATGTACTAGATAGCACGTAGAAATATTATTTCGATTTTCGTCGCAGTGAGCAAGCAGTCTCCTCACCTGTTTCACGGTGAGTGAGCTTCAAATGGACTTACTGGCAAACAGCGCCATCTGCTTTTAAGCAAATGTACTAAAATTGCAGACAACACTGTGCGTACCTGTGGTGTAACATTGATTTGAAATGGACTTAGGTGTTTGCTTTGGAATGAGTGAGAAATGAAATCGTTTTAACAGAACTCACACAAAGGGTTACAGATTCAATACTCAAAAATATAAAAGTGGTAATTATAGAAAAACTATATACGACCAAATAAGTTTTTGTAAATATTAGACGCTATGTCAGCTTCAGTAAGAGACTGATGGAAGTTAGAAATGTCCACTAAGGTTAAAATGCAGATTATGTAATATTACTCCATCCAACTTTAGGTTGTCTATTTTGTACTTCCTTTCAAATTAAGAAAAGGACAAAATCGAATTAGATAAGCCTCGGTTTTGATTGTCGTTCGTGCATTTTTCCTTGTTTTTGTACAACTGTGGTGTTTCCATTGTGTTATCTTAAATGTTAACCTCAGCGTAATTTGAACTCGTTTACTTGAGCATAGATTTCACTCACACATAGATAAAGTATAAAAACTCAGAATAATATGGCATCGTTAAACGCATGCATCTTGGAATGTTAACTATTAATTTCTGATTCTATGTGTGTCCATGTCAAGCTTTCTTCTCACGAACCACTGAATGTTGAAAAAAGTCGAAAGTACCAAAAGATGGGAAATAATCCAAGGAATCCATTCCGACCATTGAAATTCCGAAATTACAATTAGTTAAAAAGATATTAATTAAAATCGTCAAAAATGAATGAAATATAGTGCTGCCATCTATCGGCAGGTCCTATATCCATCACATCGGTTGGTTGTTCTTGCATCTGGTTTGTGTTTTCTTTCCTAGCGAGCTTCCGAGTTTTGATTTTTAAACATCGGGAGGAAAAATCGTTTTCCTGCTTTTTTATCTTTCTTTTTTTGTCGTATGGTGTTTCATTTCGCATCATATTTACGTTTGTTGGGGAAAATATTTATTCATTTTGACCCGAATTCTCCATTATTATTCAAATATGGACAAAGAAAATATGTGTTTTTGGTGTTTAATTTATCAGTTTGGTGTACTATTAATCGTTTATCGTTTCTGTTATTTATTTCGTTTTATTTTTTCTTTAGCGAAATAAAATATTACGATACCCTGTTTTAATTTATGAACATTGGAATTCTCGCGTTTTCATTCGAACCATACTGTTTTAAGGTAGTAGAAAGGCTAGAATTGAAAATTTTAATCCAACGAGAGAGGATTCAAAACAGATTTACGTTTATTGGGGAAGCTTAGTGACAATATTTGTAGGAAAAAAAAAACAGAGATAGCATAATGAAAAAATGTGGATCCCGAGTAACGCTATATTATTAGTTCTAAGGTAGTTAAAAGGCTAGATTTAAAAGTTTTAATTTAACAATATAGGATTTAAAGGAGATTTACGCTTTTTGGGGAAAGTTAGTGACAATATTTGTAGAAAAAATAAACCGGAGGCGGGCATATGAAAATAAAGTAATAAAAAGACTAGATTTGAAAGAATATGTACGTTTGTTGAGGAAAGTAAGTGACAATATTTGTTGAAAAAACGGAGGTGGGCATATGAAGAAATATAGATCCCAAGGCCAAACTTGACGTCACTTCTTTCCACCCGGAAATATCCCGTTATTCAAGATAGCCTGTGCAACGCCGGGACACAGTACGGTAAATAAAATTCTTGCAAAATCCAGTTCACAATAAGGCTCGGCTCACAATTTAAGTTCGTCGCACAAGTTTCAGACACCACAACAACACCCAAGTTTTCGAATTGAAAATCACAAATTAAGTCACCATATTCGTTTTCTCTTTTTTCTATCAAGTTTATTTACAGGTAAGAACACGTATAATGCTACTTGTGCAAGCAGCGAAACATGTAGGAAGAAATCAAGTATTAAAAGCTGATTAAAATAATGATTATGATTGTTCCATATGGCAAAAGACAGTTTGGAAAGAAACGACCAACTCTCTTCAGCAATATTTTGCGATTTACACTTGGTGTCAAAGACATAACGTACCACCGGAATATTTATTCATTCGCTTACTATTCAATACAATACCATTGAGTTTAGTTTTGTATATTTCTGCATTTCGAAATAAATAATGAATTCCTTTTCTTTTTTAAATTGGACTATCCAATTAGCACAAGATAAATTACGGTATCTCCACGATGTTACTACGATATTCTACAAATTTCGGAAAAGAAAGAAAATGGCAAATTAAACAACTAAAGTTGGATGGAGGGAGTATCTGACAATGCAAGAATTTTGTTAATAAAAATTTAAAAGTCTGTTTTGGACTAATTTTTCACATATAATTTCCAGTCTTTAAAAAATATGTGTTGAATAACTACTCGCTTCTGAGTCGCCATTTATGGTGATCCCCAGCATCTATTTTCAGAAATTTTGAGTCTTCAAACAGAAATGAAATATCTCCCATGAATGAAATTTGAAGAAAAAATGCTCTTGGAACTCTTAAATATCTTAAGTGCCGTAAAGATTTTTATATGGATAGAACGATGACACATTTATAAAATAAGAATTAATCTGATTAGACATTACAATGCATTTTCGTGTTAATTTTCTAATATGGTTGAAAATAAGAATATATTCACAAAATTTGATGTCATTTAAGGGAGTTGATTTGGAGTTAAGTATAGAAAGTAATATCTGAAAGAGACAGAAAATAGAAGCAATTTTACTGGTGCGAGCAAACGCTTCTGCATCCAGGAAAAATTGCGATGACAAAGATTTAAAATAACCGAAGGAAAATACAAAAATGTAAAAGACATTAATAGGTTTTCTGTCGACAGAAAACCTATTCCAATTAGAATCCATAATGGAGAAGTGGCCTCCAATGACGTTTTTCCAGTAGGATTCTTTTTTCATTGGCTTATTTCAATCGTATGTTGTTAAATACGACAGAAAAAGCTATTCCAATTAGAATCCATAATGGAGAAGTGGCCTCTGATGACGTTTTCCATTAGGATTCTTTTTTCCTTGGCTTATTTCAATCGTATGTTGTTAAATACGACAGAAAAACCTATTCAAATTAGAATCCATAATGGAGAAGTGGCCTCTAATGACGTCTTTCCATTAGGATTCTTTTTTTCTTAGCTTATTTCAATCGTATATTGTTAATTTTTTATATTTTATTGTCTTTTACATTTTTGTTTTTTTCCTTCGGTTATTTTAAATATTTATGGGAGTTAATGTATGCTTACGTATACACCTGAAATGGGTTGCCCCCTTTGATTTTGGAATCCATTGCACATCAAAAAAACATACACTACTCGGAGACGTCTGTAACTCGATCTATCAGCTGAAGTGCCACCAAATTTGGTAGGGCGACTAATGACGACTTAACGAAAAAGATTCCGTAAAGAAAATAGTTCCAAAAGTCTCCGATAGAGAAAATGTGGCGCTATTGTAGTCTATACAACTGAGAGACATTATTAACCTAACTCTTAACAATGGAAACAATTCCTGTGTCCTCATAGTCGCATGATAAGCATAACTGCGCAAGTCATGTAACATTTAGCTACACATTTTCTTACTCTCTATAACAACGTCCCGTCATTATTTATCTGTCATGATGTGCATTGGATCTCAAAGTTAAATCAGTGCTGCGCATTTGTCGTGTTTCACATCAGCATGAGTCGTCTCCATTTTCGAATACAAAAGTCATATATAATTTTCCGTTATAACAAAACTAATAATGATGTCATCTGCAGCTTAAGAAAAATTGTGAAAAATAAATAGTGGTTAGTAGAGCCATATTGCGATTTTAAAAAATTATTAATAAATACATCAAAATATCATTTACACTTTTCGTAGAAGGATAACTTTTAAAGGCATGTGTGTGAAAACATGAAAAATGTTCGAACGCAACATTTTGGGGCTTAAAAACAATCAACAAGAAAAATTAGAATAAATTAAAAATAAAAATTATTTTAACTTAAAACTTTAAACAAAACCGACAAAAAATTTATTTAAGAACAATAAAATTTAGACAATAAAATGTATACAATGTTTAAGTAGCGCGCAATTGCAGCTGCAAACAAAGAACAATGGAAATCAATATCATACAAAGAAAGCCAAAAAACAAAGATAAACTCAGAGGTAATCGAAAAAAACAAACAAGGAATCCATTCTAGTCCATTTTTTCAAGGGCTAAGGACTTCATTCGAAATGGTTTCAAAATAATAATTGGGAAATTTTTCTGAAAGAAGCTTGCAATACGCCAAGCATAGCTTCGCTTAGCCCGAAACTTCCCGACAAAGGAGATCTGTACATCAAAAAGCATTATTTCAAAAGAAAGAGGAAAAACAAAACACAAACATAAAAACTCTAATAAGATTGATTTAAAATTATCAGCTATCTGGCTTTTTAAAGGTAGCCATCATAAATATAAACTTTCCCCATGCCCAGAATAGAGAAAAAAGAGGAAAAATAATGTCCTCACGTAATCACAAACCCACGCTAATTTTCTTTTAAAAAAAGAAATCGGCAAATTTTTCGAATAAAGTGCTTAGCCCTTGAAGAAATGGACTATAATGTATACCTTGTCTGTTTTTTTTCGATTACCTCTAAGTTTATCTTTGTATTTTGGCTTTCTTTGTATGATATTGATTTTCATTTAAAGAAGATGGGTTATAATTTTTTATAAGCATCTTTAGTTTACCCTTCAGCGACGGAAGTACAATGGAAATTGTGGGATTTGTACGTTGGTTTCAAATGAAGAATCTGGATTTCAATATAAATCCTTTATTGAAGCCTCCTTCAATATTATGCAATTTTCCAATCAGTGGTTTTCCGTTCTCCTCAGTGAGAAACACAGAAACACAATACCAAAATGTCTATCACACAGAGCAGCCGACATACCACCTCTTTCCCTTCTCTCCCGAAATCCTTCTCTGTCCCTCGCTTGCCGTGGCCGTCAGCCCCCAAAGTTCACAGGCACCCCTGGGTTCAATGCCCCCAAGTAATGCCCTCTATCGGCCTTGAAAGAGATGTCGCCAAGCGCTCTGCACGATAACTGCTAAGTTAAACGATCTGGAGCCCCGAAGTACTACAGAAATATTTTGGCTAAAAATGAATTTATTCATGCTCAGATGATAAACATCAGCTGCACCCCGCCAATTTAATTTTGGAATCTATTGCACATCCTCAAGAAGGACAACATTGAGGAACTTCCAAAGGAAATGTGTCACCACTACATATCGTAAGACATCATGCAGTTAAATGGCATACTTATTCACGTTCCTCATGTAGCTGTGACATATGCATAAATTGTCTTCATTAAACAATTTGTTGAGCTAATGTGTTTGAAATTAACTGAACGGTATAATTGATTGTTCGTTTCTTAGTGGATTGTCCTGTTCGTGGAATCAGCAATGGAACTCTGAAAGAATATAAAGAAAGGAAAGTATGGAAGTTGGGAAAATTCCGTAGCGAAAGGAAACTAATTTTAATTGAGGTAAATAATATTTATGTTATTTATTGACAAATACCAGCTTTAATACATACTGAAATACACTGATGAAAAATTTAAGGATCACCCTATTTTCGCAGCATTATTCTCATCTAAAATGTAAAAATGCTAAATAAAATTCACTGAATTCTGTATAATGCTCTGTATTGTATGAAGCAGATTTCTAATGCAAAATTGCGTTAGTAACGTCAAGTACGTTTTAGAAGTTTGCGTTAGTAACGTCAAGTACGTAATTTTAGAATCCAAGAAAACTGACTGTAGATTGTGCGTCACAGATTATGCTGATTAATTAGCGCAGCATTAGTTTTGTTAAAGTTATATTAACGTCATGTTTTGAAGCAACACGAGGGTGATTTTGGGACGGACCTAGTGATTTTGAATCTCGTCCAGATAGCAAGGACGACACTTGAGCTGGCACCCCTCTCTAAACTTTCCCTCCGCACCAGCGGAAGGATGTTTGATCTCCTACTTATGATTTAGCGGGCAACAGGTTTAAAGCGGGGCATTCATCGCTGTTCAACTCCACGATTTTTTTGGAACACGGGAAGGAAAACTCTTTCTTCAATGTGGAAACCCTATGAAATTTGGCGTAGAGAATTAGAAGTATTGGAATTCCGAATAGTTTGAAATCAAATGGAGTGGCCGGTTGGCTTTTTTCGACCTCGCTGCGCGGGTAGTGCGAAAACAAATCCCCTGCCTAGATTGGGACCCCGCCAAGAGACTAGGTCATGTTGAAAGTAAACGCAGAAATTTCCCGTGTGGGGGGATGAGTATGGGTGGGAGTAAATCTGGGACTTTGAACCTTCTCAAAAAAGGTGTATCAATACAAACTTTGGAACATCCGTGAATGACTTGCCTAAATTTTTTCGAGTGGGACAAATGGCTTAGCCTTTCCTTCTCGTGAATCCCAGCTTAATAAATGACAGATCTTCAGAGGAATCGGGTTTTGAACATAGAACCTTCCGGCTCCGAGGTCGATACCTTACCGCTAGGCCACCGCGGCCCCTTGCGTAGCCCTAGATTTGATGGGATAATTTTTGCAAAACGCTTTCGAGCAATATTTCAATGCCATGATTTACCAGAATCAATAACTTGTCGAACAATTTGTCAGTTGGAAAGGGGTGCATTACAAAAACAAATGGAAAATTTCTTTGTTCCTCAAAGTGTAAATTGTTCGCTTTGGAATCCTGAACTACTGGATAAAGTAATCTGAAAATACTGATTTCCGTGAAACAATGAGGGCCCACTCGCACCACAGAGCTTTCATTTAATTAATGCCATCATTATAACGACCAGATGAAATTCCAACAGATACAATCTTTAAGATATATCTTTTATTTATAGATATTTTATACATCAATAAGCGACGTGGCAAGGATAAGTGGCGCCCGGGTCATAATATGATTTTTTCGCCGCCCCAACCCCGTCTGTCATCATTAGTTTCCATCTATGCGCTCGTTCACAGTAATGGAGGAGGTGTTCCGAAAAATTCTGTCATCATTAGTGGCTTAGATTGTACAAATGTCGGCCGGGGCGTGATATTTTTCTTCCCTTAATGTATTTAATTTTAAAAAGTGACAAAAACGCATTACCGTTTTGTTAATATGGCCTGTGGCGCAGCAAGGGTAAGTGTTTGACAGCACGCTCACCAAAGAATTCTACCTCAAGAAACCTGCAGAGCAAAATAAGAAGATATGGTTTAAAAATTTAATGCATAATAAAATGGCAACAAACAAAGTAATGAAAGCATATACAATTAGTAACAACATTTGTGATTCACTAAAGGGCCCGGAGTGAAATTGCTTTTAAATAAATTTAAGATATCTTAACTCTTTTACCTTCACACCACAGATTAGGAAAATTTTAGGTGGGTTGTCTCTGCTGTTGGTGCTAAGTTTTTAGCACTTTTACTACAGAGTTAATTTTAACTGATTATATTGTTTTTAGGTCAATCTTGGACTTATTAAAATGTTTCGTGTTAACAGATAAAATTAATCAAAAATGTCCTGGGTTTTGTTGAGCATTCACCCTTGGGGAATCTCAATTGTAACCTTGTTTTCATCCTTCTTATTTTTTTAAATTTTAATTATGTATTTTTATTGTACGATATTTTATGTACGATAATTTTATGTATTTTTATTGTTGTTTGACTGACGTGGACTTTTGTGGATTTTATTGCTTTATGGACTGGTGAGAGACGCGGGGTCTGTTTTTAATTCCCTTTTTGTAGATTTTTAATGATACCTTTCAAAAATTTGTATTGCCTCCTTCCAGTGGCGAATCCAGGATTTGGGTCGGGGGTGGGGGGTGGGGGTGTCTGAGGTATGAAAAGTTTTGTATCGTCGTGACGAATGTCAAATCTTATGGCTTATGTACACCAAAACACTAAGTTTACAGATTTTACTCACCTGACAATAAGAATCATGAAGAACACTACAATACTTTCGATAATTTAACAAAAAACACAATGAAATAACTAGAAAAAACATGTTTTTGACCGTGCCAACGCTGCAAATACGAGTAAAATGACTGCAAAAGTGGGAAAACTTTCGAGCCTGCAAAAACCAGGAAGAAATATTTCCACTTTTTTTAAAGGGAGATTAAAAATAAAACAGCTGCAGTAATTTTAAATAAAATAAAAAATTCTGGTCTAGCTCTGGGGGGCGGGGGTGCAGCCCGATAGCCACTGCCTCCTTCTTTTTACTGGGGTATTGTGCTGAGCTGGTACTTGTGGTTTACTCATTTGGATACATTCTGGGGGCTCCTGTTTTAAAATATTTTGAATATCTTTAGTGTTGGTTCCAAATCTGGTGATTGTAATCAAACAAAATTGAATTGATTTATGGTTCTCTTTAAATGTACTATCGATTGATGGCGTATTTGGCTGGGTTTTTTCCCTTGTGTGTGTGTGTTTTGGTTTACTTAATTTACTTTTGTTGTTCCCCCTTAATTTTTGCAGTGTTTGTAACGTTCTGTGCTGTGTTTGTGATGCTTTTATATGTGTCGTGTCATATTGACTTTTTTTGTAATTCTTATGTATTTCCCCACAGGCCTGCTAAAGACCTTAAACTCTTTCGGGCAGGGCCGGACCGGTGTGGGTTTTAAATTTTAGAAAAGCAAGGACGAGTAACGCCCAGGGAATAATAAGTGGTACTTATGCGATATACAGAGTTCTAACAAATGTCTTGTACCTTCCCCCTCTCAACTTCAGAACGGCGACATCTATAGTCATAAATGTGGTGTCTAGATATAATAAAGTAGCTCTGTGACCTTCTATAACGCTATCTAGTGACAAAATTCCAAGTAAGCATTTAACTCGTAAACTGTATGCGATACGGAAGAAAAGGAATTCGATATTCTAATGAATAATTGGTTTTGTACTAAAAGACACCTTCTACAATTTAGAGTTAAGAATAGAAACACAAAGCCAGCATTTGTTTGGTGATGTTTTCCGAAATTGTTTGGTATTAACCCATTAGTGCCTAACGTTCCTTTCCTGGACATCTAAAAATGCATCGGGAACCCAGAGGAATTATTTTTAAACATAAATTTTACAAAAAAGCATTTTTAGATATTCGTTTCTTTTATATTTAATCGATAGCATCATACCTCAAGCGTTTGGTTGATGTAGCCTTGTTATTTTCGAGTCAGACTCGGTATCTAATTTTTCGCAATATGAAGAAGACAAGGATAAATTTATTTAATTATTTAACAATTAATTTAACTGCATTTAACAAATATATCTGTAAATGAAATTGTAAGAATGTATTTTCTTTACAGAATTTAACATAAATTTAGATTTTGATAGTTTATTTGCATTAATAGGACTTTGTCTAAACAGGATAACTAAATTTAACAGGGCAATAAAACATAAAATTTTTTAACAGCATATTTTTTACTATTTTTCCAGTAGATTTCGGGACACGTGATTGTATTAGTACACACATTATTATTGAAAAAATGTGACTTGAACATTAATGGATTAAAACACGAATGCATGGAGCCATATCTGTCATAAGCTTACTTATTTTTTACTGCTGCCAGTACAGCTGGACTGCAATTACTAAATAAAATATTAGTAATTGTAGTGTCCGACCAAACATGTTTTTGAAAATTCTGCATCATACATTAAACTAAAGACCGTGCTTCATGTCGAACTTCAACAGCTCATCTAGAACTTTTTATCGCCTACTACTGGGCATTTTGCCTGTTGTGCATGCGAAAAGCATGCCTTATCTCTCCATATCGTCTTTGCAAGGTTGGTTGAAGTTAAAATATGCAGTGGGTAGCTAATAGCTAAAAAATTAGTGGGTAGCCAAAAGCTAAAAAAAAATTTATTTTACAAAAGTATGTAAAAAATCTTGAAAATTGCATGGATGTTTCTATTTAAGCTTAATAGATAGCCTTATATTAGTGGTCAAGTTTTCTATTTTATTTTTCACTGTTTTTTTTTATTTTAAAATTTTTGACCTGTCTACAAAGGAGACATAATAGTCAACGGAACTTTTACATTTTAAACAAAAGCATAATTGACTAATTATTGGGCAGATTTGATACAGGTTTATTTCTTATAATTAAACAATAAAATTAGTTATTAAAAACCAGCGCATGAAAACTTAACATTTTAAAATAAATAGCACTTTTTAAATAATGGCACTGACTGTGCATTAGTTAAATAACATTTACAAACATTTTTTCAAATAAATGAAAGTCAACATTTTTCAGGAAAATAATCAATTATATAATAGATTAAGGAATATCAAATATTTATTTATTAATAAACAATCTAGTAAGTCTCGTATTAAGTTTTTTCTCTTCTCTTCTGAATTTGAGCATCTGACTGTTTTGTCTTTTTATTTTTTGATATTCCCATTTCTTCTAAAAATAAATTTAGCTATTAAAATGTTTTATATACATTATTGAATCTTTAATATTATAAATATTCGATATGAATTGCTTACCTTAATTATTTTTGAGAATATAATTTCAATTTTAATTTTTAGAAAATACAAAAGAATTTCATAAAAATATAAACCACAGAAATTTTAATTGATACTGTTTTAACTTATCTAACTGTAACATGATTTTTGAGATTTTGTCTCTTTCATTGACAATGCCATCCTCTATGTGGAGATGCCGTGTCCACGGAGGAGACAAAAACTAATTTTTGAATTTTTAAGTGTTTTGGTTTTTACGTGGCTAAAGTGGTACACTTATTTTTATTAAATTCGATACTAAACATATCAAAATTATTTTAATTATAAATTAGATTTTTTTCAACTTATTTATGATGTCCACGAAGTGGACCCTGAGAACTTTACCAAGCTTTAAATGGAACAAATAGATTGGAATATATTCAATAAATTCGCAATAGAACGAAAATTTTTCTAAAGAACAAATTGTCTGCTTCTTTTATAAACTCTTTCATGACGATTTGACATAAACTGCCATTTATGATATTTTTTTGAAGTTATTATCTTTGTCCATGGAGGGAAACTTAATTTTCCAGGGACAAAGTTTAAAAATTAATTTCCAAGTAAAAATTATATATTTAAAAAATATTAAGTTAGACCTTAACTAGAGACTTTAAATTAGTTAATACTGAAGAAAAAAAGTCTAAAAAAATTAATTGTTTGAGTATCAGTAAAATTTATCTTGTGTTTCAGATGTAGGGACGTCCACGGGGGAATTTTGTCTTATAATCATTGAAAAATGAGAGTTAGATAGTAAAACTCTTTTAATAGAAACTTATTCAATAGCTTTCTTAAATTATACATATGAACAAAAATATTAGGACATTTGTTGCACTTTCTAATTTTTATCACCCCGGGACTGTAAAAAGCACCTTTTCGTGAGAATGACCCAGTGGCGTAGCTAAAGTAAGTGGCACCCAGGTCATAAACATGATTTATTTCGCCCCCTCACACCCTCAATCATCATTGGTGTTTTATAGCTCTTGTGAACGACCCCCGAGGCATAGCAAGTGACGTAGAGAGGGTAAATGCTACTAGGAGAATAATATGGTATTTTTTTACCCCAGTCGTCATTAATGGCTTAGCAAGCATAAATGGCACCCGGAGAATGGTACTTTCATATCCCATTATCATGTTTTTCTTTAAAAAGTGACTAAACGCAGTAATGTTTTGACTCCATGACGCCCGGGGCATCTATGCCCCAGGTCGCTACGCCACTGAAAATATGGTTTATAAAATTTCCTGTTTACATCTCGATGACTCTATAATAATCTGCGGATCATCCAAGTGTTTGGCACGGCCGTAAAACTCCGAACTCAACTCAGAACAATAAATCACAGATAACTTCCAATACTCACCGTTGCGCGGCGCTGTGAGCTTTCTAATCATACTTGTGAGCCTTTTCCTTCCCATCCTGTGTGAATGCGATGCTATGTACGTGGTCATGCAATTGAACTCTTTTCCAGATGTTCGACTCGATGTATTAATCGAATCATTCTCGAATTAATATTTCCGCTCTGAGCATAAGTAATCTATACTTATAAAAGGCAATGTTTGTGTGTGTTGTGTGTGTGTGTTTGTCTGCGATGTCCAGACGAATCTATCGCACTTACAGCTATGAAATTTGGCACACAGGTAATCGTAATGGTGACTGAATGCACCTCGAAGCCGAAATTTTAAAATTTAATCTAGAAACTTTTTTATTTAATGTTTTGTGTTGTTTTGATTGATTTTTCGCACTAATTTCTCAATAGAATGGTTTAGAATAATTGTACGACAAAGATAGATACACCATCGGAAAGAGCACGCGATTTCCGTTCTAATGAAGTTAGTTTTGAATTTCTAACGTAATTTACTGAATTTTGAGAAATTTTTAAAAAATAGGCAGTTTTGGCATCGAGATGTTATTTTTGTGTTTAAATTTGTTGCATCCGACTTTCTAATAAAACTATTATTTTCAATTTTTTTCTGCTTATAACTAGAACGGTTCTCTCTGATTTAAAACAAGAACGGTTAAAATATCTTTTCCCGTTTTTTCAAAATTAAATTATTCCTGGGCAGATGAAAGTTATTTTTGTCGAGCGAAATTCTTCCAGCGACAGTCTTCCGGAACGCAGCTTTCAATTTGATTGGATGAAAGGTCAGGTGACGTCATAACCTTCGGAACTTTTTGTCATGTTCTAAGAATAGCACCGGAAGGGGAAGGGGGAGATAGAGAGTGGAGCCGTGGATTTTTAACGGAGGCGCCTTTTCATGTTATTGTAGGCGGGTGTTTTTTTTCATTTTGTTGAAGTCCTGATTCCACGGGCAACAATTTTTTTTATATTGTTTTGGATTAATGTACTCTGTACTGTTTTTCTACATGTTATTATCGCGGAAAAAATAAGCGGGAAAATCTATAATGTGTATCTTTTGTTTTGAAAACTTTTTCGTGTCATTGTGGGCGATTTTTTTTATTTTGTTGAAGTCCTGATTCCACGGGCAACGCCGTGCGCGTACTGCTAGTTTATTATAATCTAGACACCACTTTTGTGACTTCAGCCTTCGCCGCTCTGAAATTAAAGGAGGGAGAAGGTGCGCAAATATATCTGTACATACCCCTCAAAAAACCATAGAATTGTTGATTCAAGTCACCGCTTTACCCTTTCTAGAATGATTTCATCATGATCAAGTAAGCACCCTAAAGTTATAAATCTATGAAAACACGGGAATTTTTTAGTTCCCCTTTTAGAAGACGTGTCTTTGGTCGTTAAATTACATGATTTCTTGTCCCTTTGTATCAATTTTAATTATTTGAAGAAGAATTTTTTGTTTCACTTTAGAAGATGAAGAAATTCACTTGTTACGGAACTGATCCATCAACTTTACGACATTAAAATGCAGTAGCAAGAAAAAAAGAGAAAGCATTGGTGATCTATAAAGTGCGTGCTTTAGCCACATCTCGTCTAAGTAGTGCAACCTCCTAGCAAATAGGAATGTCACATCTTCTTCCGCATTGCCTACGAGAGCAATAAAAATCTGGATGCTTGTTGGCTGACCCACATTTTTACAGAAGAAGTTGATTGTTTGTAACATAGAACTATTTACTCTTTCGTTTATTTGGTTTAGAAAAGGCACATGACACTTGCTTGAATATGTTCGTCTCTTTCTCTCTAACCCTCTCTTTCATACCTATATATCCTGGGGGTTCACATTCTTTTATGCGCCATCCGGCAAGCTGACAACCTAGCCAGTTTGCCACAGATTGGAAATACTTGTAGAAGGGCAAATCGTGGTCGTATACGTGCAATAACACGAACCGACGATCGGTATCTGATCAAAACAGCCAGCCAGAACAGAACCTGAAGAGCCACTTACTTGCATACAAACATTTCCCGGCTTAAATTATCATATGCGTCAACACAAACTGTATAAATACACCTTCATTAGCGGGATTTATAAGCACCGTAGATCTTTTGTTTGCGTTCAGTAGGACATTACCTAAGACAATACAATGTGAGGAGAAATTCGGCGGATGAATATCTCATTTGGGGTAGCAGAAAGTGGCATCAACTTCTCTTCACAAATGAAAAAATTATGTTTGGAGCCAGATAATCGGCGCATCTGCATGTGGATAGAACGTGATATGAGAAATAATCCTAACTTTTTGCATGAAAGATTACAAAATGGAGGCTGTGAGTTTTGGTGGTTTGGGTAGAAATAAGTATAGGTGAGCGTGTAGATCAGTATATCGCAATTTGATGGGTAGAACCTTCAGGGAAGCGATTCTTGAACCTTTTGTTTACCTATATGATGGAACCATCAACAATTCATTCAATTTAATGAACGACAATTCTCTATGTCACACAGCACGTAATGCTGGGGACTGATTTTTGGACAAGAGTATTGAGCGTATGGAATGGCCAGCGTATTCATCGGGCCTGAGGTTGATCGCATTTGGGACGTGCTTGAGACAGGCTCTTATATGTTAAATTGAATAAAATTGATTTTGTAAGCCAAATATTTTAAAGCAATACATTTGGTAGAACTTCATTAAAGCAAACATTCTAATTTTTCTCAAAAAAGATAATTGGAATATACATATTTATTCAGTGATCCTTTAATTTTTAGCAGTGTGTTATTTAATTTAAATTATAAATATTATTCACATTTACGTAACTATTTCTTTAGAGTTAATTCAACAATGCTTTCATTTTTATTGTGAACCTCTGATTCCACGTTGTGTTGTTTAAATGGCTTTTAAAGACACCCTAATTATATTTACTATCTTAAGATTAACATGATTTTTGTCCTGTTTGAATATTTTTCATAATTTCGTAAAATAATGAAGTTTCTGATAAAAGAAAGCACTCCACACCAAAGTCAGGCGCATGTGCACGACCATTAGGAATAGCAGTACTGTACATTGTGACGAGTCAGCAAATACGAGTATGTACCCAAACCCCCGAAAATAAAACTCGGCTAAGTTTAAATAAGTATCTAAATGCACGTCTTTTAAGTCTTCTGCATATGTTACTTCAATTTTCAGGTAGTCTGATTCACTAAAGTACGCTACAAACACTCATAACTATAGAATACCGCTGTCTCTGCTATTTTGATTTCTCTTTAAGAGCAACTTTATTGATATTTGTGATCGAAATTCTGTAACGGGGTCAGTTCTTGCTCACATAATGCACATCAACTGGATCGCGCCTATTTAATGCTGGAACATGTTGTGGATCTTGCCATTTCTACTTGAAGTATTGTCACAGCACAGTTTAAGGAAGCCTGCAGTTACATATTAGATGACATAACATGCACTCTAAAACCTTAAGGGTTGAGTCTGCTCTCTTGGGTATTGAATGAATGCCCAGATAGCATGCACGCTTGCAGTAAGTGTGATTTTTCTTGATATTAGCTTGTCATGACAAACTTGACGCGACAACTTTGCAGCGAACTTCTTGGAAAGTAACAAAGCATAATAGATCACACTCCTTGCAATGCAAGTTTGCTGTAAAGTTGACATGGCACACTTACATACCACGACCTTGATATAGTTGTATATATCTTGTTTTGATCTTTGTTTCTGTTTTAAAAAAACATTCGATTTTTTAATAGAATATCCTAGACCGTCCTTCTTTTTATTAATTCAATAAATCAATGATAATTTGAAAAAAACTAGCTAGGTCTTTTTATAAAAAAAATTACTTTTTAAATATTCTCTATCTTTTTACTAAATATAGACCTCGCACTGTAAAGAAAACTATATATCGCCTTTTCCTTAATGTTGAAATTTTAACGTTCATAAACAAAATTAAACCTAATAAACAGTCAATGTTTGTTGAAAAATGACTTACTTTGTGTCCCATACTTTTAAAAGTAATTATTTTTGAACCCTAATTTCATAATTTATTCCACTAGCAAAACGTAGTTATTAGCAAAGCTCGCTCTCTCTTTGACTTCAGATCATATTCTCAACTCAAAATTTAAAAAAATTAATGAAATCAAGAAAACAGCTTAAAATAAA
>BGPR01023091.1:0-24624 GCA_013235015.1 Araneus ventricosus | reverse complement strand
AACATATTATATATATATTTGTTTCGATTTCGTTTTTAAAACTTTATTTTACGTCATTCGGGGCTTTATTACTTTATTGAAGTCATTATGCCACGGGCAAAGCCGTTCGCTTACTGCTTCTCTATATTGTTACAAAAATCGTCCTATGGGTATATGAGGAAGACAGTCCATCAAGCAGGATAATGCAGAATGATGCTTTATTCCCAAATATTAAGGAAAACACAAAGCACAGGTAACAGGTACAATAGTTCCAGTACAGATTGGCAACACAAACAGTCAACAATTCACTAGTAATAACAGTAACAGCACTTTCAGATTAAGCAACACAAACTGTCAGCAAGTGACTAATAATGACAGTAACAGCACTTTCAACAGCGCTCAGCTCACTGGCTTTCCTACTCACACTGCAGACGAAACTCCAAAATTATCCCTCTTTTCGGTTGACTCCGTTTATATACCTTTGCTCGACTTGTGATGTCACATGGAATTATCTAGTACATTCTACATATCTCCTCTCCTAAAAGAGATATCGAGAAAAATATCGCGTTTTGGGGAATCTTCGATTTGTAGTGAAAGTCAAAATGTTCGCCAATGTCAGGGGTCCAGGCCTGACCACTGCCGGTTATTCCATACTTTAACCTGTAAAACTGTGTTCCCAACTATAAGGCTAGGGAGGCAGGAAAGCGGCATTATATCTTTGTAACACTTCTCCCCTCTTCAAAGACTGCACCCGGCAGTGTCATAACATAGAACTATGATCAGTAGCCCGGTAAGGATCTATCCGATTAATGTGAATGATATTTGGCTTGACGCTAAGAGAACTTTTGAACTCTGTAGACAGCATTGTTCAGTTTCTTGGCAATAGTAATTTGTACTTCCCAGTTCTGCTGCAGTTTCGGGCTCAGACCCATCCGTCGCTTCGGGTTATACATCCAGACTTGATCACCCTCCTTAAAATGATCGTCTGTTACACCGGAGTCGTAGATAGTCTTCATTCTTTAAATGACCAATTTAATTCTCTCTCTGACAAACGCATGCACGCTTTCCAAACGTGCCTCTAAATTATTTAGGTATTTTTTCGGCGAGGAAGGAGTATTACACTGTCGTCTAAAGAGGATATCACACGGCAATCAGAGAGTTCGACCAAAAAGCATCTCTCCTGGAGTGAATCCGGTCACTTCATGGTCCGCGCTTCTATAGGCTAAGAGAAAGAGTGGTAAATGTGAATCCCAGTCAATGTTATTCTTCGAAACGCATAAAGATAGATGATTTAAAATCGTTCGATTAAACCTCTCGATCATGTCATTGGATTCAGGATGTAACGCCGTCGTTGGAGTCTTCAGAATCCTGAACTTTGCAAAGCTCAATAAAGAGCGCGAAATTAAAATTTGTACACTCTTAAAACTGTACCTCTGATATAAGCGGCACATTCTGAACTTCTGTGCCTCTGAAAATTAAGAGACACATTGTGCCTCTGAACGTCAAGAGGTACATGGTGCCTTTGAAATTAAGAAGCACATTGTGCCTTTTAATTCAGATTCAAATGCCTCTTGTTTGAAAGTATATTCTGTGCCTCTTGCAGTCTAAGAGGCATAGAATATAATAAAATGCCACTTGATTTTGTTCATTTTACTTCCAGTGCATATAATAGATTTAATTTTATATAAAGAAAATGAGATGTACAAAAAAATCTCATGGTTATTTATTTATTTTTATACCTGCATACATGAAAAACTTTTTTTAAAAACAAACTTTTTAATTTCCATATATATTTGTATACAAGCTTTTATTTTGATTCCGATATGATATTTTAGTTTAAATGCAAAGACTAATTTAGGAATCATTGAATATTATCCAATCCCAAGATTTCACATCCAAAATGTAAATTTAGGTCATTTTGCAACACGAGGGGATATTTTACTTTGTTGTGATCTCTAAAATCATCTCTAGACCGACCATTTTTTTTAAAACCATTTTCATGTTTGATTATATTAGTCCTCTAGCTCACGTGGAACCACAAAGGTAAAGGCAACTAAATTTAGCAATTTGAAGCACCACTCTTTCCTACAAAAAATTACTCCATTCTGCTTTTTGATGATATTTTCAATCACTTTAATCTCGCATGGTAAAATATTAATGCACATATTTTGATGCTTTACGAGCACATTTTTTGACAACTACTTAAAAATTTCTTTTTAATTGGTGTTCAAGAGAATTAAAGCAAATACCAAAAAATATGTATTAAAATTAATAATAAGTCGTGAAAGACTCCTTTGATTGAAATTGATAATTATTAATCAATGTTTAAACGTCACACACAAAAATTAATGAGGGAATCTATTTTAAATGTTGTTTCCCTGTTCATTATAAAAAAACAGGAAGATAATTCAACTTAAATACTTACTAATTTATTTATATGACAATCACACAATAAAACTAATGCTAGAAAAAAGTTTAAATATATGTAAATGATAAAACTGATTTAACTGTATTTTTAAAAATAATACATTAAATATTGCCAAGAAACAAAGAATACTTTTTCCAACATAAATTCTGTATTATAGTTTACTAAATATCATGAATTTTTAGTTATATTATTGCACAGTAAATTCCAAGGAGTAGTAGATTAGCATGAAAAAAATTACAATAGATAAAACTATAGTAATTGCAAATAAATTCTCTATTATTATAATTAGAGATGCATTACATTCAGAATGTTGTTAATACTAAATATTCCATTTTGTGCTATTTCTGAAACACAAACAATTGCTTGAATTTGTGTATAAATTAATAATTATCTTCTGACCACAGTTTTTATGTATTATCCTAAATACAACCCAATCACACTTAATTAAAATACAAATCAAAGTTATTTAAAATTAGTATTACAATTTATTGAAAGGGAATTTTGCTATTTTAAGTTTTGACTCTAAAAAAGAAAGTATGTAGTTAAATTCAAAGTTTGCGGTGCTGTCAAATAATTTAATAGAATTAAAGTTATGCTACTAGTCCAATCTATGCGCCGCCGGTCCAAATTCGGCAACTCTTCTCTACACGTTTTAAATGTATTAGAATATCGTTAAAATTCAAAACTTTTTTTATTTGTAGAAAAATATTTCCCTTTCAAATTTTAATTATCCAAGTATAAAAAAAGAGTTATTTTTCTTTTTTTCAACCAATATTCTACTGAAAAAACGATAATCAGATTAATGGGAAATTAACACCACAAATGAAAATATATTTATATGAATATGTAATTTAGTTTGTTTTTAAAAGTTAAATTCTTCGTTTAAAGAATATATTTTAAAATTATTTTCTTTTCCAACGGAAACAAACAACATTTTCACCATATTGAAAAGCTGTATTTGAATGGAATCAATTTAATTTATTTTGAATTGAATTATTTTTTTCAATTTAAAATGAAGCGACAAAAAGTAAATGGTGCTGCTTTCAGAAAGCTGAAAAAGTCCAGAGTAGAAGCGAAGAAAATAATGAAGGAATATTGAAATGTATTTCTCGCTCATTTAGAACTCATGGCAACGACTTCTATTACAGTTGAATGCATTTCTATTACAACAACTGTTAATGGTGTTGTTACTGAAGCTGATAAAAGAAAAGACGCGACAACCACTTCTACTGCAGTTGAATGCACGACTTTTGAAGAATCTGAAGTCATTAAGTCATCAAGTAATTTAGCAACAAGCGATTGTAAACACGTGGAAGAAAGAAAGTGAGATATTGGTTTGAAAGATATTTTTCAGTGACCAAACAAAATCAGAGACAATAAAAGAATCCTTTTTGTTCTAAATACTTTTGGCCCCACTCTAAATTCCTATTTAATTACCAATAGAGACGGGTTGGTTCACGCTGCCGTCAGTTTTGCGAAAGAAATTTGTGAGGATTTAGGAATAGTCACGAAATGGAAAATGTTACTTTAAAAGTAAAATTCCTTTTTTTTTCTTAATTCTGTTTTTATTTTTATTTTTATGTGACCTAACTAACTCTTATGGAATGGGGGCATTTTGTAAGTCCGATCCGGGAGGCTAAAATTGCAGGTACGTCGCTGCTTAACAGATTTGAAAAAAATTTCTTTAGAAAATTATGTTTTTTGAGAAAATGATAATAGTGAAATGAAAGTTCTTAGCTTAATTTGAAATATTAAGAAAATACTTCTTCATTTGTAGTCCGAATTTGTCGCTTTCAAAATTTTAAAAACACCTTATGCAAATACTTCTTCATTTGTAATCAGAATTCGTCGCTTTCAAAATTTTGAAAACACCTTATGCAAACAAACTTTTGTGGGTTTTGGAAAGATTTCTAAGGTGAAGAGAACAAAATACCTCTTCCGATACTACAAAAGGCATTATCGCCATAGAAGTTACGATGCAGAAAGATAGTTAAGAATAAGGGTTATCAAACTCAATATTTAAAACACACAAAAAAATTATGTGAAATAATTCTTGAAAATACCATAAGAAATCCTCAAAAATATGAGGACAGCCTCTGTACTTGATATCTCTACTCATAATAAAGGAGAATATGAAAGTGTGATGGCGCTCTACAAGGCAGATTGCTGGACTTCGAGCTAAGCAATTTGGAATAAACATAATTTGGAGGGTGGGAATGCGTATTTTGGAGCCCTTTTTCTTGAAATTTTAATTAGAATTTTAATAAATTAAATATTAAGCGAAATTTTAGCGTTTTCTCTTAATAACTTTCAAAAATATTACAGCACAAAAATTAGTTTTATACCATCTAAAAGAACTAAATATTTATTTTTCAATGCTATAAACTAAGTTTCCGTGCAATTTTTCTCTAATTTTAATAAATTTTTAAATATATTTTCTGCATAAGACAAAACTTTTCGTTATTGCAACCCAATTCAAACATTTTAATTGTCTAAACAAATTTTTATTTGTGTGTTTCTCTTCCATTGTTAAAAGCTAAGGTAATTCCTTAGAGTTTAATGGTATTTTTATACAGCATTAAATTTTAATGCTATTTTTTCATCCAGCTAACATGCTGCTGGATTCTAATTAAATTCAAGAATCGTTTTAGTTTTAGAACATTATTCTTATGGTCTTTTTTTATGATATATTAGCTTCCAGACCTATGATGACTCTTTTTTTTACATCTTGCTGACAATATCTGAAGTTAAGAGCCGGAAAAGCGTTCCCTACTGTAATAAAATTCTCGTCAGGGACGGCGAAGGATCTGTTTCGCTCGAGGGTTTCGGGATCACTCCAACCTCCAACATTCCCTGGAATAACCGGCATGAGACACATTGAGAACAGTGGAGTAGTACATATGTGGTCTGCAGCGAGGGAAAAGCAATAAAGCAATGAAACAAGAATGGAAAAGCGCCCTTCCTAGATTTTTCTACGGGCGTTGTCGCACGGATTCAGTACTCACGAGTCCGGGAAACGGTGTTTCTAAAGAAACAGCTTTGCATTTGCGTACCTAGTGTCCAAGAAATATATTTTAAAACAAAATACACGATACTAGGTACATATATTTGTTGATTCTAGGCTTATTAGGGGTATATTTTATTCGTCCTGAGGATTTACGACAAAACCCTGATAAGTTTTTCAATTATTTATGAAGGAGTGTCCAATCATTTGGCGAACTCGCGGCAAAAATTATTCTTAAGATTCAGTCACAGAATATCTGGATGAGGCTGTCTACACCTCCAATTGAAATGTTAGCTCTAACTATAAGATAAGCAAAATATTTATTCGGAATTCAATAGGAATGACAGAACTAAAGATAAAATAACTTTTTCTGCATATGTAAACATTGTTTTTAATTAATAAAAAACCTCAATAAGTAATTCAATATCTACGTTATCAAAATTTCTGGCGATGATTTCCTGATAATTAAAGTCAACATTTTTTACTTAAAGTAAAAATCTAAATAAACAAAAGTGAAACTCACTCAGAAATAGTTTGTACGATAGTACAAAACTGCTCAATAGATTTTCCTTCATATTTTTCTCGCATATATAATGGAATATATAGGAGGTTTTGCTAAAAGTTTCGAGAAAATTAATTACTGCGAATCCGATTAATTTAATTTTTATTAATCAAAATCTATGATTCCATGCTAGAAAATATTTTTTTTCCTTTAGCTTTTCCATTAACTTGACTGAAAATATTATAAGCATTTCAATCATTTTTTTTATTTACCCCCAAATTGGTACCCGCGTTTTTAAATCTAATTTTGTACCAACCTTTAAAAATTATGGTTCGGAAAAAAGAAGCTTTCTTTACTTTATAAGAAAACTTATAATACAATTGATATTTTAACTTTAATTAATTCTCGACCATACTCAGAATTATCGCAATTAAATAAAATAAAATATATTATTAAAAACTGCGTCAATAAATATTGCAAAAGTCCTAAAATTAAATATGATCAAAAATACTATTAAAAACTGAGTCCATAAATATTTCAAAACCCTACCGATGAAATAGAATCTAGATTAAATAATGCTACCTATCTCTAACGCATTTATCAAACATTAAATCTAAAATATTGTACTTCAAATATCATGAAAAATTAAGGAAAAGACAATCCAATATGGAAATCCAACAGTTATATATTTATATAATATGAAAACAAAATATAAAAAGCATAGAGAACATAAGAAAATCATAATGAAAATTAAATCAAAGTAAAATACCGTCCCTACATCATGCCGATAAAAGAAACAAATAAAATGTTTTTTTTTCACAGTATAAACCGTTAATATGATTTTCAACCTTAAGCATTCAATTCAAAATTAATGGGATAATAAAAAAAAAATAATGGAAATAAAATTTAAAGATTTTTTTTACTATTTTTGATATTATTTACTATATATATTTTCATTTAACCTTTGTCAGTCTATAAATAATTTTTATGGTATGAGAACATAAATGAAAGAAAAAAAAACGAATAAAAGTAATAAATAGATAAGAAAATGATTTTTTAAAAAAATGCGTAAGTGCGAGAATTATCGCGTCAAGTGTCAATTGAAACTATATTCCACGCGAATAAGCTGGTAACCGAAGGCAGCCAGCTTAACAATAAAATTAAATGCATTTTAAACTTTACAAATTTGTTAAAAATGTAGTAATGTAGTAAATATAGTACTATTTTGTATATAACTGTTGAAAAATAGCACCGCCATTCTTTTAACGAAAAATATTTTTTGAGAGAAGAAGCGTTTGTGTTCTTGAGCAACATAAACAATAAAAGAAAGTTGAACTTTTCTCTGGGATCAGAGCTTGACAAATCATGAACTGAGAGTTATTACAGTGGAAGATGCAGAAGTATACATTGTTATGACAGCTAAACGAAATTAATAATAGTTCTAGCGTTGTAGTCATGGATTCAGATGAAAATTTAAATGCATTGTTAATTTTGCTGAAGATAGTGTGCATCCATCTTAAGTAGAATAAAGCGTTGCATAATGTAAATAGCTACAATTGAATTGTATATTATGGACAAATTTAAAGTGACGAAATCTGGATGATAAAGAGTATAAAATTTATTACTTGATAGTACTGAGTGGCTGGTCTGTGATGCTGCAGAGATTTTAAAGTTATGCGATGGTGCTTTAAACAGTCTACGGTTTTACCAGTCTGGGACATTTCGAATCCTTTAATAGTGGCTAATGGAATGGCACTTAGTGGAAAGGGTTAGGATAAAAGCCTCGAATGCAACTGGCATAAGCAAGAAATTGTGTATAAAAAGTCATTTTATAATATATTACTTCCTCGTAAACAAAGATGTAGATTGAGTGACCATAATTCCATTAATCTACTTTACATCTTATAGTAGATGTAATCCAACTACATAAACTTCATTTTCAAATTAGATTATCAAATATTTAAGCCTTAATAAAAGAAGTTATTGATCACGATGACTGGGGAACCGCGTGGCACGCCAAACCGAATCTTCGTGCTTTCTTCCCCTCCACCAGTTTTATTATAGCACATAAATAAATAAAACTGTATATCTGAAGATTTAAAAAGTCGTAAGTTATAACTTTTGTAGAAAATATTTTTGCACAATATGAGATATAAATTGCACAATATGACATATAGAGAACAAAAATTAAAATTTTTAAAGTAAAGAATCTAGTTTTTTCATAAATTTTCCTAAATTTCTAAAAACTATTAAGGGTGTGGAAAGTATTTGATATTGTATATGGCGCTCCTGCTGTACCAGGTGACGTCGGTGGCGATGTTGCATATATTTGGATGCTTCCCAGCACCACTAGCTTCGTCATTCTTGCTTGGTTGCTCGCTTGCACCTGCTCACGCCAGCTCTTTCGCTACGGATCTCACCTCAGCCTTCAGCGGATTCAGTTATTGGGCTTATCTGTAACTAGCATGTATGCCGAGTGAATATTGGTTTTAGTGTGTTGTAAATAAAAGGCATGTTTGTTACTTTGGAGGCTCCATCATCTTCTTTGTGATGATATCTGTCCTGACCTTCCGCGAGATGGTGCATCGGCCGGGAATGAAATTGCGATTGCTTGGTCTTCTAGTGATTCGATTGCATCTTGGATTTACTTTTCTCTCGGATCCATATTTAGTTAAGACCCTGCAAGTGAAAGGACTGCTCATAGGATAGATATTATTATTATAATTTGAAGAATGGAGAACTTAAAATCGAAACGGAAAGTTCTAAGAACTGCGGTTTCCAAGCTGTTTACTATGATTGAAAATGAAATAAAGAACACTAATGTTAATAAATGTTCATTGGAAGACAGTTTAAAGTTATTGACTGTTAAAGCGGAAGAGTTGAGTAAATTGGATTTACAAATTGAAGAGTTGTTGGACTCGGACTCATTTGAAGCGGAATTTGAGGCGTCGCAGGATTATGCCGAAAGGATAAATGTCTGGAAATTCAGGGCTGAAAGAAAACTGAATGAATTGACAGGTAGTAGTGAATCTATGAATGATAATAAGCAAGTTGTCCGCCTGCCTAAATTGACTATTCCTAAATTCAATGGCGATCGTCTTTATTGGAATAGCTTTTGGAATTCCTTTAGAGTCGCAATTCACGACAATACATCTTTATCTAAAGTTGAAAAATTTAACTACTTAAGATCTTATTTATCCGCAAATGCTTTGAGCGCAATTGAGGGATTTTCAATTTCTGATGAAAACTATGATTCGGTTGTAGAAATTCTGAAAAATAGATTCGGTCGCCGTGATATAATCATACACGCTCATATGAATAAATTTCTGAATCTCGATCCTGTGCATAGATCTGATGATAAAGTCAAACTTAGACATTTATATGATACTTTGGAAATTCAGGTTCGTAGCTTAAAATCCCTAGATGTGAAACCCGAAGCTTATAGTCCAATGTTAATCTCTGTACTTTTGAAACTTTTGCCCCCCGAAATTACATTGGAGTTTAATCGAAGAAACAGTGATTATTCTGCCAATTACAAAGTCGAAAAACTGTTAGAATTTATCAGGACAGAATTGGAATGCCGGAAAAGGAATACCTTGTTTTCTATTTCGGGTTCTAAATCACGGTTTAATTTACAACAACCCCCTATGCACCGTAATACCATGAAGTGTAAATCTACGGCTCATGGTCTAATGGCTGCCGCTGCTTCAAAAGGAGAGGATAGGTTGGATCATCGTTTATTTTGTAGTGGGGATCATAAATCGTATTTATGTAGAGTGGGAAGTGCCTACGAGAGAAAGGAGTTATTGCGTAGAAAGGGTCTTTGCTTTTTTTGTCTTGGTAAACATACAAGTAGACAATGCTTCAGAAGGAGATCTTGTAATAGATGCAGGGGTCAGCATAACCAAGCCATATGGTTTACGGTGGAGAATAAAACTGTTTCGCATATGGAATCGTCCGAGAATAAATCGGAAGTGGGTGGGGCGGTTGCAGAATCTCAGGTTTTGTCTACCATTTCCGAAAGAAAACCTCAATGCGTGTTGCTGCAAACCTGCGATGTGAAAATTAGAAATGACACAAAGGTTACGCGAGCCAGATTGCTGTTGGATAATGGTATTATGCGTTCGTTTGTGGACAAGGATATCGCGTGTAAATTAAAACTGCCTGTGATCCGAAGGGAAAGTCTATCGGTTTTTACATTTGGAAATAAGAGTCCTATTAAGAAGACTTTTGATGTGGTTAAGATAGAATTGGAAAATCGGGGAAAACCGGATTTCAGTGTGAAAATAGAGGCTCTCGTCTCAGAGCAGATATCGGGTTCCGATCTAACGCCTTCTAACTTAAAAGCAGAAATTGTACAAAAATATCTGGAGGGTTTCCAACTTGCCGATTCGTGTTCTAAGGGGAAAGTTGATGTTTTGGTTGGCGCAGATTATTATCACGATATTGTATTGGGAGGAATAAAGCGCTTGAAGAGACAACTAGTGGCTACTGAAACAATTTTCGGCTGGTGCTTAATCGGAAGAGATAGTGATATTCGTGACGTTTCTGTATCTTTAAATATAATTATTGAGGGGGATTTTAATATCTGGTCTACTCAAGAAGTTTTGGGAGCTAGAGAGCTTGGGCATAGTCGAAAATGAATTTTCTGACCGTACTAATGATAGTGTGCTACAAAGGTTCGAATCGGAGATTGAATATGAAAATTCACGTTATAGGGTAAGATTACCGTGGAAGTCGGATAAGAAATATATTTTAAGCGATAATAAAAAGGTTGCGGAACGACGAGTTGAGAGGCTTAGAAGACGGTTTGTCAGAAATCCGGAACTACACAAATCGTACCAGGCTGTTTTGCATGATTATTTGGAACAGAAAATTATCGAGTTAGTACCAAACACCTGCGATGTAGAACAGATTACTTTCTATTTCACACACAGAGAAGTGGTTCGTAATGATCGATCATCAAGCAAATTTCGCGTGGTATTCGATGCATCTTCTTATGATGTGGGTGAAGTTTCGCTTAATAACTGTCTACACATCGGACCCAATTTGTACCCGGATATTTTTGATCATCTATTGAGATTCAGACTTTACCCGATAGCCTTTACCGCCGATATAAAACAGGTATTTTTACAAATAGATGTTCATGAAAAGGATAGCGACGTTTCACGATTTCTGTTCACTGACGATCCTACTGATGGGTCCAAATCGCCTCAAATTTATAGGTTTACTCGAGTGCTATTTGGAGTTAACAGCAGCCCTTTTATGTTAGCAGCAACCATCAAATATCACTTGAGGAAATATCAGGGGATCTATCCTGAAACTAGTGAGTTCTTGAACAATTGCATTTATGTTGACGACATCATTGGAGGGCACCAGAATACCGAAGATGCTTATCGTACATCCACAGAGTGTATACATATATTTAGAGAGGCAGGTATGACACTGCACAAGTGGCAAATTAGTAGTGAGGAATTGCAGAAACTTTGGGTAAAGGAAGATATGGTTTCAGGGGATTCTTCGCAGGTTGTTGAGCCTTCAGGGCTTCCTTTCAGGGTGTTAGGGGTGTCATGGAACAAAGGAGATGACTCGCTCTATTTTGATGTGCAAAGTTTAGTGACATTTCTGTCTAGTCGGGTTAATTCGAAGCGTTGTCTTCTACAGGCAATTGGTCGAATATTTGATCCTGTTGGTTTCTTGGGCCCATTTGTGTTGAGGGTTGAGCTTCTGATGCAGGAAATTGGGAAACTCTCCCTTGATTGGAATGATGATCTACCAGAATGTTTATGTTTAGCCTGGAATAAATGGTGCAATGAAGTTCCTGGGTTGGGTGAGCTTAGTATTTCACGATATGTTTTCTCTAATATGTCCGATGTGGGCATAACAAATATCGAGTTGCACTGTTTATCGGACGCAAGTCAGAAGGCGTATGCGACGGTAGCATATTTGCGTATACTTTTCAAAGACGAAAGAATTCGAACCGTTTTTGTAGCATCTAAAACTAGAGTTGTCCCATTAAAGAAGTTGACTTTACCTAGATTAGAGTTAATGGGTTCGCTTTTATCAGCTAGGCTAAGCTATCGTATAATCAAAGCCTTGAATTTGAATCTTGTATGCCGTTTTTGGACTGATCGCAAATTACTCTCTTTTGGATCAAGGGTACGGCTAATAATTTTAAGCTATTTATAAAAAATCGAATTGAGGAAATAGTTAAATTAACATTGCCGGAGGGTTGGTATTTTTGTCCTGGAAAATCAAATCCCTCAGACTTCGCTTCGCTAGGAACAAGTGTATTCGAATTAAGAGATAATCCTCTCTGGTTCCAAGGCCCAGAATGGCTTGAATTGACTTCCGAATACTGGCCAAGGCAAAATAATACAAATTTGGAGGGTCTTGATGGAAGCGAATTGGAATATCGAAAGACGATAAGTAATGTTATCCAATTTGGATGCACCGTAAATTCGGAAAAACTTCTTGTCTTGGAGAATTACAGTAGTCTAAGAAGATTATACAGAGTGACTGCTTGGATAAAACGGTTCATCAAAAGGGTTAAGGAGATTGTCAGTACAAAGGGCTTTCTTCGCACTAAGAAAATGTGTATTCGTTGAAGGATTGATTAATGCGTGGGACAAATCTAAATCGGAACAATCTAGTTTTATTAATAATTTTTAGAAAGCATAAAATTTCTTTCTCTACAGATATTGAGAAAGCATTTTTATAAATTGGGACAAAGGAAAATAATAGCGACCTCCTGCGACAAAGACACTAATAATGAGATGAATTGTTATAGAATGACTGGGTACCACTGGGAGTTTCTTGCAGTCACTTTATTTAAAGTAATAATTAGGCATCTCTTAGGCAAAACTCTTAAGTTTATGAAATGCTGGAAGGATTTATTTATGTCGACGTTATGTCCAAATTTAATTGTACTAAGCGACATATCCAGCATTGAACCAGTTGGATTTATTTCTCCGCTTGTAATCAGAACGAAATGCTTATTGCAACAATAATGAAATCGCCTGACGTATCGATGAATTTTTGGGCTTTTAAGAAGCACATTCTCTAAACATCGAACTACAAGCCTTTTGTGTTCTTTAAAAGATGTTTTAAAGGAAAAGGAAAAAATACCTCTTCCGCTACTACACAAGGCTTTATTATCATAAAAGTTACTATTCAGAAAGATAGTTAAGAATTAGGGCTATCAAACTGAAAATTTTAAACACAATAAAATATGGAAAATTGTTACTAAAATACCATAAAAATTGTCTAAAAATGCGCGAACAACCTCTGTACCTTATATTTAACAATAAAATTAAATACATTTTAAAATTAATAAATTTGTTAAAAATGCCCATGAGAATATAAAAATTATATTATCCTATATTTAAAGTCTGAAAATTTATCAAACAAATTCATAAAAGAGTTTAATTGAGATTGGGTTAAAATCCTTACATTTTATTCTTTTCGTAATGTCTTATTAATTTTTTTAAAAATATATCCATACACTAATAAAAAATTTATTCTTGAAATATTTATCGAAAATAGTTCACATTTTTTATTCGTTACAAGATTGTGGTGAATAAGTTTCTAAAAACTAAAACTTTTAAAGCTCTCTGAAATTATAGACTTCATTTTCACCTTAAACTCATCAACATCTTCCTCACCAGTTTAAGGCTTTTTTCCAAACTAATTTTAGAAAAGACTGTTAAATAATTTAACGATCAAAAAGCAAGATAAAAGCCGTAAATTTAACCGATTTATCCAAAATTCTGAACAAGACCTTAAATATATATGATTTTTAATGGCATCTGAATTCGCCTTCAGAGGGTCGCGGTAGCCTAGAGTTAAGATCTGGGCTTTGGAACCGGAGGGCTCAAGGCTCTAAGCTCTATTCCACAAAGTGTTTCCACCGTGTTTGTAGAGCTCGCACACTTTAAGTTTGTCAGACATCCTTTTGCGAGTGGGCGCAGAAGTTTGAAGAGGGAGGTGCCAGCTCAGGCGTCCTCCTCGTTATCCGACCGCATCTCAAAATTACCAAGCCTGTACAGAAATAGTCCTCGAGATGCTTTAAATGGTGTGTTAGTATAACTAAACTATTCTATAATAAAGTAATTTTTCACAATTGATCTATTAGATTATGATATGCTGATTTATTTGTACATCAGAGTTTCTGATAACAAATTTCATAATTTTGAACTGTAACTAACTGAAATAAATTTGTGCCAAATCTTCACTCTCCTAACTTCCATACCAATTAAACATAAAGAAATGCTTTCTTCAAGAGAGATTGCGCCTACCCCAAGGTTTTTGGGGTGGTTGCTTGTTATATTGAAGCTAAAAAAACGAAGAATTTTATAATTTAACTCTATTCCTCTTCTTTAAACATACAAACACCCGATACGTGAATTTTAATTGCTCTTTCAATTTATTATGTATATGATATTTCTTATTTGCCGTCTGATAGCGACTAATTTTTAAAAGCTCTAAAATTTGATAACATTCTCTTCTATACATACTTCTCTAGACTAGAATAGTATCTTCCTACATAGATTGTAAAAATTAGAAGGAAATATAATTCATGTAAATTATCTTTTAAATAAGTCATATTACTAAAAATCGAATAATTTATTATAAATATATATACATATAAATATTAATTAAATTGTTGAAATTAAATTCCACGGAACTATGAGCATTGAAGCAAAGCCCATTCACAATATTTACACTATTGAATTCCACATGAAGATTAATTGTTAAAATTATATTCGCTACGGAAATTCATTTTCAAAATGTTCCCAAATGTATAACTTACGTAACCTACACCTTCAATTTAAGAATTTACGCATCTTCTACGGAAGATTAACTTCAAAATTTCCACTTAAGTATATTTTACGGAAGATCATCTTCAAAGTTTCCATTTACGTATCATGCACGGAAGCGTGTCATTATAACTTCCAGTTAGGTATAATTTCAGGAGGCTAATACTGAAAACTTCCCTCTACGCACATCGAGCAGAAATTCACCGCTGGACATGGTCAGGGCCTCTTTCGCCGCTCATCGTAGCAATGAGCATGAAACCTCCCGCTTCTCTCGGGAGGTTTTAAGAAGCAACGGGAGGCAATTCGTACGTTCCCTGGAAGTTTCGTGCTGTGTGGGGCAAGAACAATCATATTCATTTGTCTAACTTTTGCCAATAAAAGATTAATCAGGTATGTTTTACCTGTTCCATCTGCTGCATCCAAGGAGAATACGCCGCCATTTTCCTGCAAAAACAGCAGATATAATCATTTCAAAAGCAATTAGTTTCAATGTATGAGGTCAGTTGCTGAATGTTGTAACATGTCTCTCTCATTATTTTATAATTTAAGCTGTGACTGACATCACGTTGTGTTTCTGGAAGTCCAAAGACTTTTAAATTAGCACAGCCTAATGCTTTGATTTTATCTTCAAAGGCAATTAATGCTTCATTAAATATTTTATCATTGTAATCCAGTTCCATGTTATTGATTCTGACTATTGTTTCGTTTAAAATATCTTCTGCCATATTTTTCCTATGCAAATTGCAAAGCTCTACATGATTCGATATGCACCATGTCTGAAGCATAACTGCAAACAAATATCGAAGAATTCGAGCTGATTGAATCGTAGCTGCTTCATCCAATGTATTTTTCCAGTGTGAATCATCTTCTAGGAGTCCTCTCAGTTCGCAAGTCTGTTTGAAAGTTTCACATACAACTCCATTAACAGTTTTCAAATCAGAGAGATATGTTGCATCTTTTACCTCGTGGAGCAATAACCGAAGATGAAAACATTCAGAACTGCTTGGGTGAACTGTATAGACAAGACCAAGAACATCAACAAAGACCTTGAAAGTATGAAACAGTATTTTGATTTTTCGGATTATCCGAGAGATCGTTCTTTGTATAGTGATGAGAACAAAAAGAAAATTGGATATTTCAAGGACGAGCTTAATGGTCAGCCCTGTCTAGAATTTATTGGTTTAAGGTCTAAGATATATTCCATTCTTAGTGAAAGAGGTGAAAAACAAACAGCCAAAGGCATTTATAAGAGCGTGCGGCAGCAACAATTGAAACATGCCAATTATAGACAATGTTTGTTTAGGTAATGTAAACCTTCAACCGTCTCTCAGAACAGAATCGGAAGCGAGAAGCACCACATTTTTTCGATGCAGCAAAGCAAAAGAGCTTTGTCTGCTTTTGATGACAAGCGATTTTTACTTAAAGATGGTGTGACGAGCTTGTCTTACGGTCATTATAAAATAGGTTAATTTATAAAAAACTGGATTGAGGCAATGTGTCCTTAAGACGCCCCGGGTGCCGGTTGGGCTTGTTCCTTTAAAAAATATCTAATTTTTAAGCATTATGTTTATTAATTTCTAAGTTTTAGGTTTATCAATTTCTAAGTTTTATTAATTTCTAAGTTTTAGGCTTATTTTAATTAATTTCTAAGTTTTAACAAAATAGGTTAATTTATAAAAAACTGGATTGAGGCGATGTGTCCTTAAGAAACATTGGGTGGTTGTTGGGCTTGATCTTTTAAAAAAATATCTAATTTTTAAGCGTTATGTTTATTTTAATGCTTTATTTCAAACAGTACATGGAAAAACTGGATTGGATCGAGTGAAGAAGTCTTCAGTTTGTAAGTACAAAATTATTTTATATTTCAACTGCTTTATTTTAATGCAAATCTGCGGAGAAAAAAATAAATTCCTTATCATAATTCTTATCTAATCTAAGAGGAGTTAAAGTCCAAGAAAATTCCTTATCTCAACTCGGCTGGAAATCGGGTGGGGGGAAGTCGGGAGGGGGAAGGGAGTGGCTGATCCCTGATCCCGAAGTTCCAGAACTCTTTATTATCCATCTACTAATTTAATTCACTGATAATTGCAAGCCACTGATATTTTTCATAACAGCTTGCTGAAAGTGACTAGTGCATGATTTATGTTTAAAAATTAGCAGAGGAAGATCTGGTGTCGGTGTACAAAACCGTACAATATCTTGATTTTCTGTAAAAGTCAGTGTAGAACATTGTCTTTTTAAAAGATTTGCAATTAAAAAAGGATACTTCTTAATGCATTATCTCCCAAAAAGGCTTAACACAACAATATAAATGCAAATAAGCGCTAAAAAGCAAAATAATCATGTAAATAATATAATTAAAGTAATAAAATTTTTGTTGTTTTTAGTGCCTAATTAGCTGAATATTAAGTTACGCACGTAATTGATAAGTATTCATGGGTATTCAGCAAATTCTAAACGCTATACAATTCAATAGAACTATTCAAATATATAAGTTTAAAAAATATCAATTTGTGTACAACCCCTCATCTTTTAGTTTCTCTTCGACATGAGCTAAAATTCTGCTCATTGTAATGCCGATATCTTTCTGAATACTAATGATATTGAAATTAATCTTTTATATAAGTTGCCCTACATGTCTGGCTTCTGGCTTTAAAGTTTTGAAAGAAAAATTTTGCTATGTTTCGCGCATGCGCAGTAAAATATTATTGCGTATGTTCACAATTTTTATGCGCGCTGAGGGTACCACAACTAATAAGATTTTATTTAACGTTTTTGAGTACGAAATTTTATAATAGATATAACACAAGATTTCACCACACTTCTGGTTATTCAAGGTCGTCCATCTGGAGAATGTCAGAACGAAGTTTCAATTTAGGGGGGTTGCCGTAATTTCCATTTCCGAAACGTGCGTTTACCGTTCGCTACTATTTCCTTCGTAGACTGCGCCAAGGAGAAATGAAATCGTACTCTCAACAACCGCTTGGCGGCAAATTACTGTCACCAATACACATTAGCAATTGCAATTTGAACCGAATATACAATTGCCTTTTTTAACCTATTGGCACAAAAATTGGACACAAATTTACAATTAAGGTTAGAAGGCCACATACAAAATCATTTATCTAAGTATTTTTGTTAAGAAGTTATTGCATTCAAAAGTATGCGATTATACAGGCCGACAGATAGTCAGCCCTTTGATGGATTTCGCCCAAAATTTTATACGGACCTAAATTTCTGATGCTAAAACTGTGTACCAGATTTTATCCAAGTAGCTATTCAAGTTTTTGAGTTATAGCGTTCACATGAACGTGGACAGACCGACAGACAGACTCCCGCAGACGGATTTTTTCCAAAATTTGATAGTAACCTACAAATCATGTTTAAAGATCACATACCAAATTTCATCCCCGTAGCTCTAATAGTTTTCGAATTATCGAGTCCACAGACAGACAGACATAATTCCAAAATTGTGTTTTTTGGACTCAGGGAGGTCTAAAACGTGGCGATTCGTTAAAATCTCGAGTTCGAATCTTCTGACGATTAGAAAACTTTCTTTTTGTATACTTCATATACGAGAAAGTAAAAAGGAATGAGTGGATTAGCACTAGGAAAAATAGCAATAGGAAATTTGCATAATATAACTTGATTGTGCAAATTTCATAGTGCGCACGTGACAATAGCACCAAAATCTCCGCTATCAGCGACTTTCGGTATTAATTTTTTTTTCTCGGAAATCATCTCCCAATGTCTTCGACAGTCTGTATATGAAATTTGGTTTCATTTCGTTCATTAGATTTAGCTGCAGATGCCTCCAAACAGGAAAAGTTACTTTAAGGCCACCCTGTAGTTTGAAGGGAGATTGAAACCCTCCAGAAGCAACATTCAACGAAATTTTTAAGTGTGATTTTGCGGAGTGATTCACTGGATCCTGGTGAATAACTTCCATATACAAAGAGTAGAATTTGTTGAGTCATCAGTTCGAAGAAAGGATCAAATCCAAAATCTGTTTCCTCGGCGACCTAGTAATTTTCATCTACATCAAAATTTGCTTACATAAATATTCGAATACAGAATATCGAAATGACCTAACTTAACTCACATGTAACTTAAGGAATAAGAAAAATAAATTATAAGAAAAGTAACTTTTTTCCGCAGTAGAATTAAAATTACTTTATAAGGCATTTTTAGTGTCTGTACCATAATAAAAAAATTTTTACTATTTGATGTGACAAAATGGGCATATTCAGACTTTCTGAATTACATATTCTGCCATAGATTTAAAAAATTAATGTTCTAAAACGTTGGAAAATATATTCATGGTCCAGGAAGACGGGAAAGAGAAGTGGTGAAAAATAAATTTGCTAAAATATAAGCAATGTTCTTATAATTTAAGACAAAAAACTATCGAAAGTTAGGTTTTAACTTTGAGTTTGAATTAAAACAAGTTAGAGCTATCTTTTGGACTTTATTTAAGATAAGGCAGTAAAAGTTGTCACTTCATTCAGGCTTAATCGATTTTTTTGACTATAGGAGATATATTGACATGTAGAATCCAAGTAAATATATCGCATGCTTGCATTTAACGGAAAATAATAGCACAAGAAAATTGAAAAGCAGATCAAGTGTAGTTTTGGAAAGAGATTTGAGCATGTTATTTCAAATTCAGTTACCGGAAGCAACTTGAATCGGTTAATAATTTTAGAATCATTGGAAGAATTTACAACAATTAGTGCATTGTACTCATTGTCTCAGTTATTTAAACTTTCTAAAATTCAAAGAATTAGAGTTATATATTACATATATAGCTGGATTGTCATACTCTCATTTCCTCAATTCAGTTTAAATGCATTTTATAAAACTTTCAATTTCTATACTGTAAAGAAACTTTTGTAATTTCAGACACTGAATTAATAATACAAGCAATTGTATTACGATTTTTTTCATTTGTTTCATCTTCCAGTTTTTCAAATAAATTTATTAATTTCTAATAAGCATTTGTAATGGTGCAAATTTTTGTACTTTGACGTACATTTTTGAAATTCAATAATTGAAAATAATATTTTTTTCCTTCTTGCTTTTCAGATGAGGTTGTATATTTTCACGTAAGGAATTTTTTTTATATTCCTGAGATACTAGTTTTTAATTTTTTCAAACAACACCTTAAGTACATTTAGAACATCATAAAAATATTTAATCATATTAACAAAATCATTAAAAGCATCAAACCAGTATAAAACATTGATTATGATGTGTCTTTTTGCCAGCGGCAAATTAGGCAAGATGCAACTTATGAATCAGGTATAAATATTTCAATTAGAAAGTAGAAATAACTTGATAACAACTCTCGATTAAGATTCCTTACATAAAGCTCAAGTCAGACTTTATCGTTTCGTTTTCGTAAGAAAAATGTTGACCTGTTTTTTTTTTCTTGAATCTACAAACCTTATCTGTGGTAAAAACCAAAGGAAACCATAGTAATTAACTTCGCGAAGCACTAAAGAGTTCAATGTGTACGAAGTTTGATTAATGGTTTCAATTGTGAATAAACTGCATATTTTATCACTTAATAAAAATAATTTCATTAATAAATGAAAATTTTGAGAAATATTTAGTACTAAAGAAAAGTGGATTTTCATACTAACTTCCAAAAAACTGCCCGTCTTATTATCAGAGCAAAAGCACATTTTTAAAATTTAAAAGTCCACCACTCATTGAAAAACATATCGTAACGTAACGAATGGGTAACATAAAATGTATGAAAATGAAATGGTTACTGTCTAAAATTAAAAAAAGAAAGACATTATTCTATAATGTTATGAATAGTAAAGATAAAAATCTTTTAATATTCATAATAAAGTAAGCTTTATCTTATACAGTTACAGAACATTCACTTTTTTAAAGATTTTTTTTAGATTTTTGATGAGAGTAATTGCACATTCCTCTAGACAAAATGAAAAAATAAATTCAAACGGATATCCAAATCGATAGTTAAAGATCTCGGATTAAACATATATAGAAAAGGAAATTTATTTTCTTTAAGAAGTAAATTTAAACTACGTATTAAAAAGCTTTTTCTTGATTGTTAATGAAACGTAGATTCCTGACAAAAATGCTTCCCAGAATTTAAAAATATATATATTGGCGAAGAAAATGGCATTAAAAATTTCAAAGCCTTTTCTTTTCTACTAAACAGAGTTTAAACTACAGAAAAATTCTTATTTAACCATAATAAAAGTCCCCTTCCATCTAAATTTTCTAAAATATGTAAAACATTTATTTTTTGGCACATATACTTTCATGACAAGAAAACATTTCCTCAATTTTTGTCAAGATAATGTATAATTAAAATCTGAAAAACGTCTCATAATAAGCAAAGTCATAGTTTACTGTCAACCACTTCAACCGTTGTCACGTCAGCACATTTCAACTGTTGTTCGTGCCGCGTGTTTCTGCATTTGGATCCATGGTCTCTTCATTTGTGGATTTTTGGGTGAGTTTTGGCACCTTTTTCTTCGTTTTTGTTTTGCTTTGTTGGTTTCGGGGTTGGGTTTAATATGTTTTGTTTCTAATGGACTTGGGCTTTTATTTTATTTTTATTTCTTTCAATTGGACTTGGGCTTTTTGCTTTGCTTCAAACTTTGGTTTTTGTTCGGTGTTCCGGGGAAACAGACTCTTTTTGGCTTTATTGCTAGAGTTTTGTGTTCAGAAAATACCGAATTTTATGTTTACACTCTTTCGGGATTTCCCTTGCTGATGACGCGTACCGGACGTTGGGGTCTTGTTCCTTTTTATTGTTTTGGTTTTTCTTTTACAACGTGTTTTTATTGTTTTCTTTTATTAATATATATATATATATATATATATATATATATAAATTGTTGTTCCTGTTTAAAACTTAAGTTAAGATCCTATTTTTAATTTATTCTAATTTTAGTTGATTGTATTTAAGCTCAATAAGAAAAACATGCAATATAATTAGAGATATTTTTCCGAAAAATTGGCAAACAGTTTTAAAGAAACAACACCTAAGAATTTCTTATACATGGGAAAATATTATAGAAATTTAAAGAAGAAATTTCACTCGGAGAACTGTTTTATAAATGCAAATCTAAAAATAAATAAAATGTATTTTGAATGCATTTTTAGTCATTTTTAATTGAAAATGAAATCAAAACTTGCACTGATATATGAAGGAATAGAATAAAATATCTAATGTTTCGAAGTATGTTTTACGAACCAAGTAGATATGAATCGAAGGAGATTATCTTTCAATGCCGAATCCAGGGTTTGGGTCGGGGGGGGGGGGGGGGGGTGCTGAGGACATAACAATTTTGTATCGTCGTGTCGAATGTCAGACGCCTCATGGCTTATGTAAACCAAAACAAATTTATTTCACAGACTTTACTCACCTCACAATAATAATCATAAAGAACACTACAATACTTTCGATAATTTAATAAAAACATAATGACAAAACTATCCAAAAAGTTGTTTCGACCGAGTGAACGTACGAGTGGAATGACTACAAAAAGTGGGGAAATTTTCGCGTCTTTCAAGCCACGAAGAAATGTGAAGTTTTATTTATTTATTTTGTTTTAAAAAAGGGAGATTAATAACAAGCAGTTGCGATGATTTTAAATAAAATAAAAAATTCTGGCTTAGCTTAGGGGGGGGGGGGGGGGCAGCCCCACATCCCCCCCCCGGGGGCACCATTGTTATCTTTATAAAAAGAAGAAAAATAGATAAACATTTTAAAGAAGCTGATGGTTGATGGTTTTCAATCTCTATAAAAAACACTTTTTTTTCAGAATTCACGTTACGCTTTTCAAAGAAACATACAGAAATTATATAGCAATCTCGAGAAATTGTTCTTGCTTTCCTAAAGCACCAATAAATGCCATGATAAATAGACACAAGAATGGCGCGTGCCTTTTTCTTCTATAGCTGGAAATGATAAAAATCGTTTAAAATAAAACACTATGAAATCAAATGCGTTTATAAACATGTGAATTTCAAGCAGCGGGTCTGTTATATTACCAGAGTAAGAAACAATTTTTAATCAGGATCGAAATAAAGTCCACGATTGTGCATGATTTAAATCTAACGCATTTTTTTAAATTAATCATTTCACTATTTTGTTAATTTTGACAGAATTCACTTCTTTGGTCAAGAATCCACAATGATGCTTTATTTATTGACTTATTTTTTAATAGAAAAGTAGATTCGCGAATGTGTACCAATGACTTAAAAACGAAATTCTAAATTTTATCATTCGACATCAAAATGAATTCACCTATATTTTCATTAAGATCAGTCATTAGATACGTTGCTTTTTCAAAGACGTTCTGTTTGGAAATCAAGAAAATTCGAGTCATAGGATCAAAAAAAAAATTAATTTCATTGACATCGCTATATAAGGGGAGAGAAAAACATGCTCACATTTACAGTGATTCTCCGTCCGCCCATTGGTGTGGTGCCCATAACCCACGTCCAATGACTCACCCATGGGGTTTAGGGTCCACAGATATGGACGGGGAGGAGTCAAACCCAGCGCGGAAGAGGTTTATTGATTACTTATAAAACAGTTTGCAGATAACACACCTTCCCATTTGGAAGGTGTATAAAATATCTCACTACGTACAAGCAGAAGAAAGCCATACAGCAAAATCCAATTAAACAAACAAACACAAACGCACCAACGGGTGCAACAAAATAATACAATTCAAAAAACACAAATAAAAATTTTCACACAGAAATATAGCAAATTATTACAATAATTTCTTATGAAAGCAAAAATTCGAAGAAGAACCACGGTACAACAAAAGTCAACAAAATCCGATTAAAACATCAAAATGGATTTTTCCTTTACTTTTCTTTCCCATTTGAAACACCACATAACCTTATAGCAAAAATCAACCAAATGAATACATAAAAGCTTCTAATTACAAAATTTAAACATGCCAAGAAGCTCGTTGGTGTGGTGCGGAAGTTTGGTTAGAGAATGCCAGCTCAAGCATCTTCCTTGACATGTGACCGCAGCTCAAAATGACGTGATCCGTCTCAAAATAGCCCTCGCGTTGCTTCTAAACGGGACGTTAATGTAACTAAAACTAAAACTAAACAGTGATGCTGCTTCATCGCAGGTATCGGCGGCTATTCGGAATGACGAGAGCTGTTTGGAAGAGAGAAATTTGAACAGCTGCAAGTTTCATCTATTTCTCTATCTGTATGACAAAATAAATACAGACTATCATGAGATTCAATTTTGATGTACATTATTGTTTTCAATTTTTTTGAAATTGCATGATTTTATGACATTACTGATTCTGTGAAAACAGGAAGCGTATTAAAAATTTTATGAACACTGTCTACTTCATCTAACATAAAAGATCACTTAAATAGCAATAATCAATAAAAGATAGTAATAATGGTATGAAATGAAACAGTATAAATTCTTAGAAGGATGTGACATTTTATAGGTATGGAATTTTATGTATTTTCTGAAACAAGTATAATAAACTGCTTCCTCCATTCACCTCGTATGTCTGCATAATTCATTTTTTATTTTTTACTGAATTATAACCTACCCTTATTTCCCTGGTCCTTTCCCATATTATTTAAATCGCTTTAAAATAATGGAATTTCCCCCTTTGCATCTGCGTGTCGATGGGCGATGCAGTTTATTGTGCTTCCCACAGCACGCTCCCAAAAGAATATCATCTAACTAAACCTGACGCACAGAGAAAAGTATGGTTTAAGAATCTTTTATTAAGTAGGCAGTCTGTCACCAAAACGGATGAGGTTTTCAGATCAGTCGTGGAGTATGCGGTGTAGTGACAGATAGGAGGCCCCGTTTGATTTCAATAACTGTATTGTGAATTTTATTTTT
>BGPR01023090.1:0-22387 GCA_013235015.1 Araneus ventricosus | reverse complement strand
GAAATACAATAAAAATTAAACTTATTATAATTCATAATCCATTGTTACAATTATTAAGGAATATTGTAATCAACATTTTTCTTTATTTTACTAGATGGTGATTTTAGCATTGAGTAAAAAATCGATTAATTGATTATGATCAGTGGCGAATCCAGGGGGGGGGGCTATCGGGCTGCAGCCCCCCAGAGATTCTTGATTTCATTTAAAATCACCACAACCTTTTGTTCTTAAATTTAATTTTAAAAAATAATAAAATCGTGACAAATTGCTTTCTGGCTTGACAGGCTCGAAAATTTTCCTACTTTTGTAGTCATTCCACTTGTACTTGTAGCGTTGACGCGGTCGAAAACATTTTTTGGCTAGTTGTTTCATTGTATTTTTTATTAAATTACCGAAGGTATTGTAGTGTTCTTTATGATTCTTATTGTGAGGCGAATAAAGTTAAAGTGTTTTGGTTTACATAAGACATGAGGTTTGACATTCGTCACTACGATACTAAATTTTTAATGACCTCAGCCCCACCCAGACTCGAATCTGGATTCGCCACTGATTACGATATTCTAAAAACATTAAAATACTGTATTGTCGTTGGGGACACGCGATTATTAAGAGTTTCAGAAATCCAGCACAAGAAAATAAATAAATCGATCACAAAATTCAATTTTTATCAACTTAAAACAAATCAGGTTTAATAAAAATTCGTACTTGCATCGAAGAAAGTACAAACTTTACCAATCTTAACTAGAGCACAGGAATATATCAGCAAAAAACTTTTATCAAAGTTGCAGTTAAAGTTAAAGCCCAGATTATTCACTTCAGTCATGCGGACATTAGAGGGTAAAGCCAACTACCCAGACCTACATATATGTGTCAACAACTCAACTCTAATCGTGCGAGAGGGCAATGAACCAATCGAAATCGCCTAAGGGTGGAGGAGGGGAGGAAGGGATGTAAAATCTCTGAAGATGAGAAAACTCGATTTTCTAAAAGATTCGAACGAAATTATGTTCCAGAAGGGGTAGAGATTGAGGAGGGAAATACTTAAATCGATAGCAGACATTTATCTTCCGCACATGCTATTCAGTGGCAGACGATTTTTTTTTCACTCCCAATCCTCAATTTCTGATCGGTATCAGATAGTTTTATTTTCAATCTAAATAAAGAACTTCGGTGCTCATGTATAAATTTTCAATTGAAAACTGAGGAATTCTCTCGAATGTAATACAAAATATATCTCTCAGATATCTGAAATTCCAAATATTTTTCTTTCTAAACAGTTTATTTTAAAATTTCGAACCATTTACAGAGATTTTATCACAGTTTTAAAATATGATCTTTGTAAATTATTATGAAATTAAGCTAGTACCACTGATAACGTTTTAATACGAGGATGGACCCAGAAAAAGTTTACAAAGGTAATAAAAAATTATTTATTAACGTTAAACAGAAAATACAAAAGGGAATTATGAGGCATACTTGCCGATCACTTTTCCACATAATCACCAAATCTATTTAGACATTTATCTGAACGCAGGACCAACTTGTTGAACCCGGCTTGAACGAAATCATGTCCTGTCCATTGAGCCAGTTCTCGGCAACTGTTTTCACATCACTCTCTGAAGAGAACCTTGTTCCAGATAAGTGTTCCTTCAATTTCGGAAAAAGGAAATAATCATTGGGCCATCGTGAAGTCATCCGGCGCAAATGCCCTGGCATGTTGAGTGATGGTGTCATCCTCCTGCATGACAATACCCATACTGCTCGCAAAACTCAAGAATTGTTGCGAAAGTTCAAGTGGGCAGTCTGGAGTCATCCCCCACACAGCCCAGATTTGGCATCCAATCTGGGTTCCAAACAATTTCTGGAACACTAACAGGACCAACTTGTTTAACCCGGTTGGGTAGAAATCACATCCTGTTCATTAAGCCAGTTCTCGACAACTGTTTTCACATCACTCTCTGAAGAGACCCTTTTTCCAGATAATTGCTTGGAACCCAGATTGTGTGCCAAATCTGGGTTGTTTGGGGGATGACTCCAGACTGCCCACTTGAACTTTCGCAGCAATTCTTGAGTTTTGCGAGCAATATGGGTATTGTCATGCAGGAGGATGACACCATCACTCAACATGCCAGGGCGTTTGCGTCGGATAACTTCACGATGGCCCAATTATTTCCTTTTTTCGAAATTGAAGGAACACTTATCTGGAACAAGGTTCTCTTCAGTGAGTGAGGTGAAAACAACTGCTGAGAACTGGCTCAATAGGCAGGGACGTGATTTCTACCATGTCGGGTTAAACAAGTTGATCCTACGTTCAGATAAATACTTAAATAGATTTGGCGATTATGTGGAAAAGTGATCGGCAAGTATGCCTCTTAATTCCCTTTTGTATTTTCTGTTTAATGTTAACCATAAGAAAGTGGAAAAGTGATCGACAAGTATGCCTCTTAATTCCTTTTTGTATTTTCTGTTTAATATTAACTACATGAATGTGGAAAAGTGATCGGCAAGTATGCCTCTTAATTCCATTTTGTATTTTTTTGTTTAATATTAACTACATGAATGTGGAAAAGTGATAGGCAAGTATGCCTATTAATTCCCTTTTGTATTTTCTGTTTAATGTTAACTAGAAGATTTGTGCCCGGGCTTTTAGCTTAGCAACAATATCTCAGATCTTATTGTCACAAATTTACTAACGAAAGTTGAAGAAATCTGATGCAGATTGCCGGAGTGCTTAAGAAATAAAAAGAAGCATGAAGAACAGAACTTATGAATCAATTGATACTAACTTTCGCTTTTTCTGAGTACAAATAATGCAAAATCCAGTAACAGAAAAAAAGGCATTACCAAATACAAAATGATGAATTGATGAATACATATCTTTAAGTAAAAGGAGCCTTTTTCAGTGTAAGAACGGTTAAGGAATATTCAATTCCGAAATTATGTACGGAAAAGAAAGAACCATTTTAACAAAAACTAAACTATTCTAAATTGTTAGTTCAGAACTCACAATACGGGAACGACTGAGTTTCTCCTTCAAAGATAAGGGAAATTCACTTCCCCTCTCGAAAACCGCAATGACAGCTGAAACTCTCCGAATTCTAAGAAACCCCACCTCTGTTCCCCAAATCCTCCTGGGCAAGCCACTCTAACGAAGAAAGCACGCGCTGCGGGTGTAAAATCAATCACACTGCGTCTGCTCTGAATCTCTTTTGGCACGTAGCTACGCCCACATTCCTGAGCGTTAGCGACTTCACACGGCTTTTATATTATAGATAAATAATTTTTATTATCTTTTTGAACTTTTTTGGATCCATCCTCGTACATAAAGCAGTGATGGCGAACCTCCTTGAGAAGTGGATCGAATTTTGTTCTTTATTTTTTATTAATATTTGCCCGTGGGCCAATGAGTCAGTGGCGAAAGGGGTGTGTGTGTGGTAAAAATGGTACCAATAATTTGGAAACATCGGAAATTTGTTAACAGAAAAATTTGACAGTTGACTCTTTTATTTTGTTCACACTTTCAAATTCTCTAAAAAAATTACGTTTCTTTTTTTGTTTTACTTCTGCTTTTGCAAGTGAAGATGAAAAAATAAAGGTCGATGTCAAAAAATTTATGTCATTGGAGTGATATCATGAATTGTAAACAAAATGTTAAAGAATAAACAAGAAGTGCCGTGGGCTCAACTACACAAAAAAAAACAATAATGTTGAATTATTAAGCACTTCTAGATTAGGGTTGGCGGTTATGCAGGTTTTTTCCACCTTCGGTTTAACCTAGCGATTATAACCGCTCAAAATAACCGGTTTTCGGGGGGGGGATTTATAAAAAAATAAAACAAACGCCGTTTATTGACGAAATTTTGTATTAATATTGTTTTTACAGGAAATCAATCCATTCACAAACATTTATAAGCTTATAAAGACTCTTTCAGTAATCCGCCAACCACAGAGCCTCCGCCAAGAGGAAGCGGTTGTCGGTGAATGGCCCAATATGTAATAATCTCGCTTAATTTTATTTCAAATTCTAATATTATATATTTTAAAGTCTTAATGTATTCCAAAATCACTTTTCTTAAACTCCAGTTTCGTTCTATTTCCCGCGCTAGAGGTATAATAAATCTCTCGTCTTGGCATATTTATTACTAAAAGAATATTCTAATCGTTTCCACGCGCACACAACTCGCGAAATCAGCGACTTATTGTCGCCATGCATTTTCCCTAAAACACTTACGTAATATACTAAAAATAGCTATTATTCCCTTCACTTTGATCACGTGTCTATCTGCTAAATCCCTACCTGAGAAAAAGCGGGGATCTTCTGTTCACTTTTGGCTTAAAACTTAAACGAAGATGTACGTACATTTCGTCACTCTCCCATAATAAAATGAAAATTAGAATTTAACTCGGCCTGTGTTTTTTGTTTAACGACTACAACTACGAATACATTTCATATATATATATAAACAAATTTTTTAAAAAGCGCTTTTATCAATGCATTAAAAAAATAAATTAATTAAAAAAAATAGAAAATAATTTTTCCTCAAAAATTTGGAGGTCAAAACAAAAATCGTGAAAGCGTGAGGCGCTGGAAACAAAAGCAGAAAGATATAAAACCACAATGATTATCGTAAAAAACGAAATATTATTAAACATCCATTATATAAAATATATTATAAATGTGATTGCAATTCTAATTTACTTACAGTTTTTCTACCTGCGTCTCACGCTTTTCCGATTTTTCTTTTGACCTCCAAATTTTTTAGAAAAAATTACTCTTTTCTTTTCTAATGAATAGGTAAAAGCGTTTTTTTAAAGTTTTTTCTATATTAATTTATTTTATGACATTCATTGTGGCTTTAAAAGTTTCTTCTATTGTTGTCAGCGCCTCACGCCTTTACGATTTTTATTTTGACCCCCAGATATTTTATAGAAAAATATTTTTTCCTATTTTAATGCATTGGTAAAAGCGTTTTTTAAAACTGATTTTAATTACTTTCTAGTTTTTAGTCTTTAATTTATGTCATAATTCAGCATTATTAATATTTTGGGATCTTGGATTCAATTTTCCATGAACTAATTCCAATAATTATTTTATTGAAAAGATCTATAATAGGATATACTTATTTTTATTGAAACATTTAAATTAGTACGTAAAGTATTTTAGTGCTCAAAAATGCTATAGATGGCGCCACTGAAACCTACCGACTGCAATGTAATTTTGCGAATTTGTTTTTAAAAATTTGATAATTGATAGCTCTAAAATTATTAAAATATTGCATTGTCATCAAGACCCAATAAATATACAAAATTTCATAGCTCTAGCCCATTAAGAAGTGAGAGAAAAATCGATCACAAAATTCCAACCTTACGTACATACATACGAACATGAACATCTCGATCTTAGTAAAAGCGTTTAAATTAAAAACGATTATAACCAAGACAAAAAAACCCCGGAAAAACCGGTTACCCAAAACAAAAAAAAACGGTTTTCCCCCATACCTATTCTAGATGCGCGCCCCAAGGCCGCCAATTAGTTCAACACTTCGAGCTGGTACAATCATGTTTTAAGAAACAATGAATATGCGCGCCAAGTTCAGACCGAATGACACAAGAGGTGCAGTGATATGATAGGAAATAAGTTAGCCCACGACCACCTAGTAATATTTTTTTATAAATTCGACATTAGGTACACTGTAAAAAAAATCCCGTAAAATTTACGGTTTTAAACCGGCAGCTGGGTTGGTTGTGCAAAACCGTAAAAGTTACGAAGTAAATCCGTAGTCACAACGGTTTTTTACCGTATGAAATCAAGTTTTCTCCGTAAAAATTAAGTCATCGAAGTAAGTGACGTCATCGACAGAGTTGAGTTGTTTTTATCCTTCTGTTCGAGTTGAGTTGAAATGTGCTGATGTATATTATGAATTAAGAATATTAATTAATCAAGGCTTAATTATTAATTTTTAAATGAACTTACTTGGACGATTTCGATGCAAGATGGTGACAAAACTTCTAACTCCTCCGAGCCGGGGATCGAAACCGCGTTCATAGAAATACAAGGCAGTCGCTCTAACCATTAGACCACCGGAGACTTCAAAAAATGAAGTAAAAATAATCTATTTGAATTTTAAAGTCACTCTAGCTCTAGTGGCGCCACTTAGTGGTGTAAATATCAACTATTGCCAGAACACATGTTTTAAGGTGAGCTTTCATGAGTGACAACAGGTTACTGCAACATGTGTAAACAATAGCGGAGATGGAACCCTATTAAAAACATGAAATGAATGCAATAAAATTACATTTAAGAAAAGGGAAAGTTATCGTACGGAAAACAATACCGTATGACGAAAAATAGAATTTGAACTGACGGTTTTAAACCGTTTATGGCTGGAGCGGAAAACGGTGAAAAACCGTTTTGTCAACAAAACAGCTTTAAACCATCAAATATACGGAAAAAGTCCGGGAAAAAAACGGATATTTTTTACAGTGTATTTATACTTTAATTTTATAATATTTTGAATTTTCTGTTCTTGCTTTTTTATATAAAATATTACGTTCATAAAAATGAAAGCGTGGGTCATTTAAAAGCCTTCGTGGATCTGTGCCTGACCCGCGGGTCAGAGGTTTGCCAACACTGATATAAGCAGAACTCAAAAACAATAAGACTATTCAGAAGGTACGCGAGTAAAAACAGAGGGAGTAGTCTCCCCTAAACTTTCTCGTATACTCTCTAACACATGTAGAGAAAAAATAAGCTAAAAGGCAGTAAAACGAACAAGAATCCCTAACGCAGAGGGAAAAAAAAGCGAAACGTCATACCACGAGTTTCCGAAGGTCGTGTTTGATGCCATTAGACGCAAAGAGAATCAGAAGCCGGAATGGTTACTCAATAGGGCTGCATAAGATAAAGAAAACCAAATTTGCAATTTGAACGCCTTTTTTTAACCGATTGACACAAAAATTAAACACAAATCTACAATTAAGGTTAGAAGGACACATACGAAATTTCATTTATCTAAGTCATTTCTTTTAGAAGATACCGTCTTCAGAAGTATGCGATAATACAGACCGACATACAGTCACCCCTTGACGGATTTGGCCCAAAGTTTGCTACGGATCTACAATCCTGATGTTAAAACTGTGTATCAAATTTTATCTATCTAACTATTTAAGTTTTTGAGTTATCGTGTTCGCATGAGGACAGACAGACTTAACGTGGAAGGAGTTTGTCCAAAATTTGATAGAAACTTACAGCTTATGTGTCAAGATCACATACCAAATTTCATCTCTCTAGCTCTACTTGGTTTTTAGTTGTCGTGTTCACAGGCACATAGACAGACATAATTCCAAAATTGTGTTTTTCGGACTCAGGAGGTCTAAAACGTGGAGATTCGTCAAAATCTCGAGTTCGAATTTTTTGACGATTACAATACTTTCTTTGTATACTTCGTATTGAAATATACAGAAAGTGAAAAGGTTAATGAAGTGATACGCTTAAACAAACTAGATTACGTACCTCACAGAATCGATGCTATTTTATTTGGTGAATTGAACTCGCATTTTCTTTCTCAGAGATTACGATCTATGCAAGAGAAAGTATTGCTGTATCAAATCAACTCGAATATTGACACTTACAATTTGTACCTCTCTGAGTCGAAAAACATTGGCTAAGTATATTCTTATTCTTGACAACACGATAACTCGAGAAACATATTAGAGGGGATGAAAATTTGAGGTGATAATCTTACACATTTCCCTATAAAATTTTGGGCAAAATCCGTCTACTGGAGTCACCATGTCTGTCTCTGCATTCATCAGAATACTACTACTTTCAAAAATTGAAGTAACTAGATGAATAAAATTTGACAAACAATTTTATCATCATGCATTAAGTCCAGTCAAATTGTGGACCAAATCCGTCGAAGTTGACTGTCTATCAGACAATATAATCGCATACTTATCAAAATACTCTCACTAAGCCCTTTGGTTTGATATATAAAATTCGGTGACGGTGAGCTGCAGTTAGGTATAGTCTGCATAATTTCGTTTAAATCATTTTAAAAAAAATAAGAGAGTAGTGACCAGCAGATTCCGATTCCTCATACGCATACGTATTGTTGCAATTTCTGTGCACGCGGAAGAGATTACATCCGTACTCCTTGAGGCCAGGCGAGTGGGGCTAGACAGTGTGTGACAGTTTGCTCTTTAATCCAGTACGCATCTCCTTTAGGATTTGATTCTTTCCTAAACTCATTTTACAATCACTCATAATGCAATAGCTAACTGATGTTGATTTAGGTTTAGGGGTTAAGATTTGTTGTAAAGATTAATTAAATCACTAAAGTCAATTAGGATTCAATTAATTTTGAGTTCTAGTTGTAAGTTTAAGTAGGTTACTGATATGTCAATTAGAGATATTTAATTGTTAAATGCTTAAAAAGGTGAAGTTAAATGTGTTTATCGTAGTTTGAGTTAAATTATAGCAAAAGCAATTGAATATTTTTTATTTATAAAATTCGATTGACTGGAATTCTAGAGATGAGTATGCAGACATGTTGTTATATAAATTAAATTATTCTTTTATATATTTTTTATTGGTTAAGAATTCTCCTTCTATAAATTTTGTTTCATTTTTATTCAAAAAATCAAATTTATCTTGATCTTTTCATTCAAAAAAAATATATATTGTAGGAAAATTTTTATTTCGGTTTAAGTAAAAAAAAGTTCAGCAAGATAGGCTTCAAAACAGGTGCAATGACGCTGTCAGCAGAAGTAGAATTCCCGCCTTCAAGCCTAGCTCACTCCCACCTTCAAAGCTTAAAGAAACACATGGCCCCCCAGATTTTTCCTCTGCTACTTAAAAAAAAAACGTAGGTGTCCTTTTGAGAATTGTCAGGTAAAGGTGCGTTCACACGCATTTTCCGCGTGCTCATGAATTAAAAAAAATACCTTTGAGCCCTTTTGGGGCGAGTTTAATTGTGGGCCTGCAAACGCCACTTGAGGACAGTTTCGTTCCTTTGAGGTAAAAACACCCACTTGAGAGAAAATTGATTTTGGAATTTCTTTTCACTCTAATCCTGACAGAGAAATATGGCATTTCTACCAAAAATTGCAGTTCAGATTCACTATCGAGAATTTATGGCGAGGGGCACATCTTATTCTATTTCGACCCTTGACTGACTTGCGATTCAGGAGCAGGGAGTCGCAAAAATATCTTGTCACGCATTCTTGATTTTTCGTTTAGAAAGTCGATCTTGTATTCACGTGGTTTAGGGCGTTGTTTAATCTAAGAGGTTGCTTGATTTTGAAAACTTTAGCAATTGAGGTCTTAATAGTTGGCTACACATTGCATATATATGTAAATAAGAATTTTAAAAAGTGTTTGGGGTTCACTTTAGACCAAGATTTGAGGAGAGAGAGAGAGAGACAGACACAGGGAATGAGAAAACAACAACAGACTTGACAGGACTTGGTTGGAACGACTGTGTTTGACTATAATATAGGCTTAGAAGAAATTAAGATACTGGTGGGAAGCTGTGTGGGATGATTTTGTCAAGTGAGCATAGGATATTTTAGGAAAACCCTGCACTCATACGAACTAAAAAAAGGTGGCAACTGGCATGTGTAGCGCTGATTAGAAGGGCAGTGCGGAGAAAATCCCACTAACGATACAAAGGAGTTAGGTTATATCGTAAGATTTTTTTTTTTCATTGTTTCCCGCCGTTGATCCTGTTGGCGGAAGGCTGTGAGATGCAAAAAAAACGAGTAGGATGTAAGTCACCATTACATAGCACGAGAATATCAAAAGGCCGATAGCGTATGACAGGCAAAAAACTCCCGAGAGAAAATGCTCACAAAACCGTAGTAAAAAAACTGTTTCCAGTTGCACCTCAAGTCTTTTGCAATCTAAGAACTAAATGAACGTACGCAGAGTCAATGCTATTAATCAGGAGAGCTAATGGGAACGAAGACACAAAGGAAGAGAGTCACCAATTCACACCTTCATTCTGACAGTATGAGTTTCTCGCAGCGTCATCTTCAGAACAAGGACAGTGAATTCATAACTCTATTTACATTTTGGAAATAAATTAACTATAAAAAAGAAGAAGAAATAAAATTTATATATCAAATAATCTGATTCTTTGGGAAATGTAACATTAATAAAGCTGCAGATAATTAATTATAACTTTTGTAATATACAGTTTCGATTATCAAAATTAATTAAGCCCAGAGAAGGTAAGAATAAAGCTTTAAGGGATGTGAAAGTATATTCATAAATTAAATTATAACAATTGAGATTATCAATTTTAGACATCAAAGTAGTAAGACAAAAAAAGGGAAAGGAAATTTAAGATATTCAGGGAATTTGATGAGGGATAAAATATTGAATTTAAAATAAATTAACACTATTTGGAATGTTTATGATGAAATTAAACTAAGAGGTTATGTTAAAGGCTTTATATTATATATGCTGTTTGAAATTGCTAATTATATTGATTGTCAAACAAATCATAAAATTTTGTTATAAATTTTCTTATATAGAACTATCAAGTATTTATAAGAATGTTATTCCTTTTTGAATATTTCGCTTACAGTAAATTATGCATCCTTACCACAAAGAATCAAATGACATGATGTTTAAAGATATGTGGTAACATTTGTTTCCATATGAACAATTGATTAGTTATAATAGAGAAGTTATATATGTTGGTAAATATATGTAATTGGCTGAGTAAAATTTTAACATTAAGGGAGATATTTCGTATTATCTAAATTAACAATTAAAATTTTAATTTAGAGATAGCGCCACTCTATAATCTAAGAATGATAAGATTTACTATTTAAAAATTTTAATATACATAGGTGAGGGTTGTGAATCATTAATGAACGTAGTGATTTGGAGGTGTTTGAAAAAGAGGGTCGACCCTAATACTGATGAGCTTATTTTAAAGATTGTTATGGATAGTCAAGTTTTTAAAATTCTTATATGTGTGTCAAATAATATATGATATTTTATTTGAAAAGAGCAATAACTTAATAATTAGGTTTTATAAATTTGGCTTTGTTTTCGCGTCAATGTTGTAAAAGCACTGAGAAGAAAGTATTTAAAGTGTCAGGAGTTATATTTTTGGGGTTTCAGATTTGTTCAAAATTAAACACACGCTACGGGTTGTCCTTTTCTAATTTATATTTTTAGTAAATATGAATGTTTATCAAAGGATATTTGAATGACAGCTAAGTTGAAAATGCATCTTATCTACTTTGCTAAAATTTCAAAGTATTGATATTTGGAAGTGTTAAGAAATTTGTTTGATTTTAATTGATATTGGGTTATGAGATTTTAGAAATTACTGATTTATATGATGTTCATAGGGTAAAATAGCAGTAAATTTTTTGAACTAATCAAGCAACAGGTGTAGATTACTTCTAAATTACTGAAACTTCTAGTTTTAAGTGATAAATGATATATTAGAGATTCTTACATCCTTAATCCCTAATAATTTCTTTAGTAATACTTGGATACTTTGAGTCAAACAAAGGATCTCAGAAATTTTTAATTTAGATTATGCTTATGAGTTTGAGAAATTGAATTACCTTTTTGAAGTTTGCAAATGGAGTAATGATTGTGGATATTCATAGATAGATGTAAAGCAAACCATCTATTGATGTCTTCTAAACAGTAGACAAGGGGCAAAATCAAGTTAAAATTAAAAGCTCACAATAAGTTCAATTTTTTTTTATTCACGGGGGAAAAGCACCTTTTGAGTAAACGAAGAGACAAGTAGCAGGGACTCCCTTGATTAATATTCTGGTTTACGGCCATACAGGAGAGGAAGTCTTGTAATCGTCAAAAAAAACTGGAGCATCTAAGATTTGGATTAAACAAACACGAAAATAAAGTTTTCATCAAAATTCTGAAGAAAACAACATTTCATCTCAGGACGAAAATTACATCATTTTTCTAAACCACGCTTCTCCCCAGCGTTCCATGAAAAGAGCCAGTTTAAAATCATAATACAGACGAGAAAAGAAGCTTTCGGTCTGCGCTCATCCTTTAGAAAGGAGGAATGGGAGACGAATTTTATGGCCAGCAAATGTAGAGGCAGACCTCCTTCCTTTTAATACATAATCCTCTCCAGAAACCGGGAGTGCAAGTCTCAATACTCCCAGAAACTCAAATAGAATGATCATAACGGCAGAAAGCGCAGGCAGTGCACAATAAAAGTAAATGGGAGGACACGCGTTCTGTTTCGTTTTATTACTGAATTTTAAAAGTAATGGACCTGTTAATAGGAAAAACATACATTGCACCGGTGGGATCAGTCAAAGTAGCCACTAAATAAAAGATGGAAGAACTAACTCTGTCGGTTTCAAATCAATCAAAATATATTAACTCTCAAAATGGGAATTTACTAATGGTAGTATCAATACCCGGAACTGTAATTTTTTTTCGTATAGAACAGACATACCCAAAGGAAGAATTCAAAAATATTTCGTTGATTTTGCAGTTTATATTAAAACTGTCGTTTTACAGGAAGATGGGTAAAAAGACAGAAATGAACTTATTTGTAATCAACGTCGTAAATTTCCGAAGCACTTCCACAATCCTTAATGGACATATGCATGTGACGTCCCGCATCTCCGATACGTGATGACCTGCTGGAAGTCTGATCTTAAACAGCTGACTCAGAACTGCTTTTTAAATGCTGGAGTCATGCCAGGCCGATCGTTTGTTTTGTTTATTCCTCCACAGCTGACTTTTTCTATACTCTCAGGCAAACGGTGCATAAAGTCCATTCAGATGTAAATAACCAAAATAGCCATGTTTTTACGTTAAATTAAACTCCCGTTTCAGAAGCAACGGGAGGAATATTTTGGGGCGGACCTCATTATTTTGAACCGCAGTCAGACAATAGGACTGACGACACCTGAACTAACATCCCCTCTGAAAACTTCACTGCACCAGCGGTAGGACGCTTGGACCTTACGTATGATTTAAATGTGCAAGCAGGGCCACTGGTGCCGTGAATCTTCAATTTGGAATCAGGTTTCGAACCTGAAACTATACAGACCAGCGCCGAGATCTGACCACTGGTCACCGTGGCCTGCTCAGTCGCATAGGAATGTGCAGGTAGATTACTCAAAATAAACCAAATACTTCTATGAGTTCAAAATAGTTTCTAATGTCAATCAGCAACCGATGGCTCCCCACTGACACTAGACAAGCCTTTTCCAGAATTGGCTAATCGAGATTAAAACATGTCTTTACTTTCCGTATACAAAGTATAGAAAGAAAAAAAGCGGTGCACTCGTTAAAATAAATTCGATCTCCCACATTTTGGCGAGTCGCGTGATTTATATTCCCTCGAGTTCATAAAACCGTTTTTTGAGTTATGCGCCCGTCGTGAACACGATAACAGTTTGAATAGAAAAGATGAAATTTGTTATGCGGTCTCTTGCATCAAATTTTATGCAAACCATCAACACATTGTGCAGTCTGCAATGCCATTTCCCTGCCGCTGTTAAACATAGTGAGGAAAGTTCTTATTAGTTTCCAAACAGTAATCCAGACGGCCATTTGGCGCCTCGTCGTCGATAAGATGAAGGTTCTAATCAAAAGCGCAGAAGTATGAATTCCAATCTCTGTTGGAACGGAGATCTGGAGATTCTTCTGAAAGAATTCTATGTGACGTCATGCCTTGGCAGCTATATGCGAAGTGCTCCGACGAGTTAATCTCTTTGGAGTTCTGGCCATAGAGCGAATTGGAAAGAGTTGTTGAACGCTGAGCGCTATTCATAGTGTTGTTTTATTTGTTAACAGTGCTTCGTTTCGGAATATTCGCAGATAAGTCTTTCTCCATTATCAAGCATTTTGGACTGTTTTCCACCATGCACACGGAAAGAATTTTCAATATAATATTCTATTTTTCGTTATCTTGCTTGTTGAACTGTTGCTGCACACACGGACGATTTTCGTAACAATATTGGAGACTCTTCTCCCTTATCCTGCTGGTTGGATGCTTTCACCTAACACTGACCGGACGATTTTCTTAACAATTGAGCTCTTCTCCCTTATCCTGCTGGTTGGGATGCTTTCTCTTGCGGACGATTTTCAGCCAATGTGAGCCTTCTCCCGTTGTCTGCAGGATGTTTCACCCGTACACACACACCGGACGATTTTTGTAACGTATAGACTAAAAAAAACATAATGTGGAGTTATACAAAGTTTACCTATTAAATAAGTCTTTCATAAGTCAACCTTTCTTACGCGACATATATTACATATGGTATCCGCCACCCTATTTTCTTTTCTCAGCCCATCATAATCGAAAAGTAATGCACATCTCATAAAAATGGAATGGATCCAATTCCAAGGCAAACTTAATAACTGCGTTTAATGAGGCGAAGCCGCATCAGAAAAGTTTGACAAATAAAATAAATCGACCATCAGCCTTTAAAAGTACAACTAGACAAGATTTCGCATTATTTATACTGAAACTATCACGTAGATATTTTATAGTGACTCGTATTTATTAGTTTCCATGAATCCATACGAACAATCTGTTAATTTTTTTAGAATCATCTAAAGTAAAATTAGCATTTAACTACGTGACCAAGGTTTTCATTAAAGTAAGCGAAGCGCTTTGGTGATTCTAATTATTTTTGGTTAGCATTGAACCAGAATACTTCAATCAGATTTCTTCTTTCGACGGCGTTTTGTGTTTAGCTGGTATTGGAGAATCGTGGCCATGCAATTTGGACCACGCTTGATTTGACCGATTGGTTTAAAATTTGGTTAATTTAAAGTCTAGGTTGCCCTACTTCGTCCTCTTTATGATCGCCAACTCTTCGTCGCCAAGAACGTGATGATGAACATTTATTTTTGGATGCGTCGGTGGTTTTTTAACGAGTAACGGCACTTTTGTGCGGTAAATCTTTTTTAGTGATGTTTTGCATCACGCTATGTTGCGCCTCTGTTTCGGTTGAGACTGTTTGTTTTCATCTCTTGATGCTGATTAGTCAAATAATTCGAATTTAGACAAAAACATGGTTGAATTCTTCGATTTGAATATCGGTTTCAGGTACCATGCCAATATTATTCCTGTGGGCACTGTTCTCAATGAACAAGCGGACTGAGAGTATTCAACTATATTTGGCAGAAGCCATGATGTTTTAATTAAAATTGCAGACGCACGCCGAATACCGCAGGCATTACGTTCTCAATTTATTCTTTTGAGGTAGACGCATGTAGAAACCATTAAAAGCGTACTACACATCAAAAAAAAGTATTTGGCGACAGCAAGTAAAATCATCAAAGAAAAATTGGCGAAAACGACCCCATAGCAATGGCTCAAGTTAAAGAATTTAGATCCAGGTAAAATATTAATTTATAAGGTCACTAAATTTTTATTTATCTTGCTAAGTTCATAAAACAAGTCACTGAATTTGCTCCGAATACATACAGACGGACAAATACAGACAGTTTACCTGTTGACGGTAGTGGGGATGGCAGTGGCAGCATTCAAAAGTAAAACCAGGCGTTAATGGGTGGAACGCGCAGTACCCTGAGGCACACACGAAATAAATAACAAAAAAGATTAATGAAAGCCGTCTTCGATGGCAGGTTTTGTCAGCCAGGTTTAAGAGCAGCACCAGCATGCTTATTTTGTAAAACTACACCACTGGATCTAACAGTGGTAGGGAAAGGCTCCACTGCGTCTCTAACAACAAATATATAGTATATTCAGGGATATTATTTTGAGGGGTTAGGTATTTTTTTGACCTCTGTTGTTGTTTATTATATTTGTTATGTTTTCATTCATTTATTTTTAATTTGTTATATTTCGGTGTTGTTGCCATTTATTATATTTTGTTAATTTTGTTTTTTGGCATTTAATTATTGGTGTTATTTTTGTTTGTTGTTTTATTGTATTTTATTATGTTTTGTTCATTTGGTACTATTTTATTAATTTTAATTATTTATTTTTATTTACATCGTTTTCTGTAGATTATTATGTTTTCATTCATTGTTTTTATTTGTCGTTTTATTGTGTTGTATATTTATTAATTTTATTTTTTTATTTGTTATTTTGTTGTATTTATTATATTTTATTATTTATTTTTTTATTTGCTATTTTATTGTATTTAGTATTATATTTTATTATTTATTTTTTTTTATTTTGTTATTTTAATTGTATTTTATTATGTTTATTATTTAATTTTTGTTGTTATTTTGTTGTGAAAAATTTATTATATTTTATCATTTTATTTGTTGTTATTATGCATTATGTGTTTGATTCTGTATTTATGTTTTATGGTGGAGGTTAATTTGTTGGATCGTTTGTGCAATCATCAGTTTTCCTTTCTACTCATCTTATGGGCAGATTCAAAGCGGCTCCTACCTATGGGTGCTGAGATTTGTCGGCGTGGGTATCAAATAAACCACATAGACTTTAGTACTTTATCGACAAGTAATTATCAAACACTGTCTAAGAATTAAAAGTCAAGAAACACTTTCAAGCGCAAGTTTAGAACAAAGAGCATCAAGACATGCCTCTATACTGTATAAGCAGGATTATTGGCGTGAATATAGAGGCGCCACGGTACGTTCAAATGCAAGTGGCAGGTGCCAGCAGACAGTTTAGTAAAATTAGACATAAGATGAAACAATTCTAATCTAGTTTCCAGAGGTAATAGCTGGGTTTAGAAATACTGAAGAAGTAATAATGGTATGATATGAAACGAAAACAACAGAAAAAACCTGAAAATAATATTTAACGTCATTGTTTCTAAAGCCATTACCACAGGAGGTTATTGAGCAACTAGTTGATCACGTGCAGAGCAGCATCTGCGCTCAGTTATCATGTGCCATGAGTTTTTCTGGAAGCAAGTCGACTGGCGATTCAGCACTCCAGGAAAATTCTTAGAGACGAAAAAGTCAGCCAAGTGGATTGTGAGGCATAACGAGAAAAGTGGCAATGCACAATGTTCGCAATAGTAAGTTTCACAAGTTCACCTCAATTTTGCAGGAATTAACACCGGTTTCCCAACTGATGATCTAAAACGCGATTTTCTGGATCATACAAAAAAGTGTATTTTCCTTTTTATTTTGTCATGCTTTTTTGGTGGCCAGATCTCATTGCCCTTTGTTTTGGGAATTTCAAGACACTGAGAAGCTGTATTTTGGCATAATCACTAGCTATTTTAGAAAATACTCATTATTTTTTAGAATCGATTTCAGAATAGTTCTGCTTCCTTGCCTCCTTCCACAGTGCGTCATTCGCTCTTTGAAGACACCCCCCCCCCCCTCCTTAGGGACCCACAAGGACAGTCATCTTGACCGTTCAAAAAATAATATTGAATCTTACACAAAATCATAAATTAATACTTCAAAGGATATTGGAAAAATAAATGAACAATTTGCTAAAAAAGTAATCATCAAGGTAAAATTCAGTCTCCAGTCAAAAGAATTTAGGCATTTTCAATATCCCACCATTAATCTATAAAAGAAAACCTATATTCCAATTATGCTGCCATCTCTTCAAAGAACGATTTCCTACCTTTACCTGCAATTTTTTCGGGTTTCAAAGTGGAAACCGGTTTTATTCTGAAACCCTACCCTGATAGAGACTGAGGCGGAAATCGGACAATATGATTTAGCTCACTTGCATGAACCGATGACGTCGATTTCTTTGATCTCGTTGCGTGTACTTTTCTTAGTATAAAATTTCTTAAAAGAGGCAGGATGTTTTCCTTTTTGAGTATTTAAAAAAATTCATTTTTTAAAAATTCTTAACTACGGAAAAGAATGTTTTCTGTGCTCAGCGCCCAGGAAAACAGGGAAAGCGGACGACTCATGATTTATTATGATTGCCGTACGCTACGTGCAGAGCACAGCCGAGCATCTTTTCTCCTCGTAATGATGTTCCAGCCTCTTTCCTGTATCAGTTCTATCAGGGGTAGGTTTATGTCATACAAACCAGTTATTTTAGAAATTTTAAACTTAGGTGTTGGATGTTCCATACATTAGAACCTTTGACCTAAAGGTTAATAAATACCAGAAGAGTGAAATACCGATAATGTTTGCAGAAGAATCCCCATCTTCGCTAAATGTTTATAGTCATTTATGCTTTCTTCCTATCGTTGTTTACAAAGTCATATCTAATTGTTAACAGTAAAACTTAGAACGATTACTTTGTACATTAAGATGTAAGAAACCAGTAAGGTTTTACCTTTATCACTTATTCTCTGTTAAAGTTTGGTTTTTTGTGATTTATCACCAAGCATGATTTATTGATTTTGAATTTATAGTAGGATCTTAAAATGATAAAATACTGCCTACTAATACAATATCTAAAATATTGTGAATTTAGAATGTCAAAATTTCTTTATCATGCGTTATTCACATCAAAAATATGTTTACTGAAAAGTATCTACAAATAACTCCTTTATAGACAAATCTGCAAAACTTCAAACGGAATAGACAGTACTTCGTAAAGCTGATTTCCTTATCATAAAGTGAAATGGAATTTTTTAAGAGAAAGTAGAATCAAACAGACAGTAAAAGAAGCATATTTCCATTTATTGAAACGATAAATTTTGTCATTAAATCAAATATTCCTTTGCGTTTCTCATGATAACTCAAAGATTATATTCCAGATGAGCATGTGTTTTATATCAAACTAGTGATTTACAAAAAACACTTTTATGAACTTCCCCAAAATATGAAGTTTGCAAGATCAGATATAAGTAGCTTCACATTTTTTGTCTTTGCGATTTGAAAAAATACAACATGTACTGATATATATAATGAGAAATAAAATATTTCATGGGGTATATTTATATTCCTGTCAAAACAGATGATACATTTTAACATACTAATGTTTATGGCTAATATCTGCAAATTACATGTCTTAGCGCGCATACAAAACCGATGCAAATCCTTCCGTTTCATCTGGTGATATTTCAAAATCTATGTTTGTGTCTGTATAGCTGTTCAAAACGTGACCAGCAAATTTGGACGTTTTACATTAGTGGATCAAAAAAAAGTTTACAAAAAATATTTATTAATAATAGACAGAAAATACAAAAAGTGAATTAAAGGCATACTTTCAATCCACTTTTCCACATAATCATAAATCTAATTTGAACTTATCTGAACACCAGGGACCAACTTGTTTAGCCGGCTGGGCAGAGATCACATACCTGTCAGTGGGCAATTCTCCGTGTCTGTTTTGCATGCTCTGAAAGACCTTGGTCCGTGTTGTTGGAACCCAGGGTGGGTGCCAAATCTGGGCTATGAGGGGATGACTCAGACCCACCCACTTGAAACTTTAAGAGCATTCTTGGGATTTTAGAACAATATAGGCATTCCATGCAGTAGGATGACAACACCATCATCCATGCCAGGGCGTTTGCGTCAGATAAATTCATTGGCACAATTCCTTCCCTTTTCGAAATTGAAGGAACACTTATCACCGGAGCAAAGTTTCTCTTCAGAGAGTGATGTCGAAAACAACTTCTAGAACTGGCTCAATGGGAAGGAACGTGATTTCTAGGCGGGTTGAGCAGTTGAATTACCGTTCCGAATGAAATGCCTAAATAAAATTTGGTGATTAGCCATTGGAAAAGTGTTTATCTCTTTTAATCCCACCCCTCGACCTACCATTTAATATCAACTAAGAAGAGATATTGACCGGCAATTATGCCTCTTAATTCCTTTTGTATTTTCTGTTTAATGTATTATTTAGAATGTGGAAAAGTGACCGGCAAGTATGCCCTCTTAATTCCCTTTATGCCTGTATTTAATCTTAACTAGAAAATGTGAAAAAAGTAGTACAACAGTAGCCTCTTATTCCACTTTTATATTTTCTGTTTAATGTTAACTAGAAGGAGAAATGGGGAAAGTGGCCACATGAAATACCTCTTAATTTCACACATTTTCTCTTTAATGTTGAATAGAAGATTTGTGCCCGGGCTTTTAAGCAGTAACAATAAACAAAGGTAAATAAAATTATTTTATTAACTGTAAACGGAAAATACAGAAGGGAATTAAAGGCTACTACAAATCAACTAAATCTATTTAGGCATTTATCAAGATGGGGACCAACATTTAGCCAGTTTGTAAATCCCAAATCCCTGCCTATTGGGCAGTTCTCGGCTGTTGTTTTCACATCACTCTTTGAAGGAACCTTGTTCCGTTAATGTTCATGCTTTTTTTCAGAAAAAGGAAATAATCATTGTGGACCATCGGAAGTTGCCGACACAAACGCTTGGCATGTGAGTGATGTGTCATCCGCCTGTATGACAATACCCATACTGCTGGCAACATTCAAAATTGGTATAAGAAGTTCAAGTGGTTTCAGTCTGGAGTCACCCTAAATACAGCCCAGATTGGCACCCATTCTGGGTTCAACTCTTGTAGACAAGATTCTCTTCAAACGGCGATGTAAAACAGCTGCCGAGAACTCCGGAGCAGGATTTCATCTGCATAATAATTACATTACACGGACACGGAGTAATACATAGAGTGTAAAGCAATGCCAGTTAATGCTAGGCTGTTCGTTTCCAATATCACGTATTGCGCGCATTTGGGCGATTTTGCGACAGAAAGGATGACAGGCAGCTAGGTAAGATAAGGCGATTTTCTGGAGTTCTTTGTTAGGTCAGGACCTTCGTCTGATTAGGGGTATTTTTTCAGTCAGTCTTTTTCAGATAGTCTTTATAGCAAATCTATAAATGAAAATAAAATGTTTCTGGATACTATAAAATAAAATTGAGAATATTTCCCCCTCTATTTTCCTTCACTTTATTTGGGTGAAATCAACTCCTCCTGGTGCATGCGCACAAACCTTGGAGGGTTTCTGTATCTTAGAATGATCAGTACGTACGATTTATAAGTTTATTTATGTTATTTTTATAGTTTGAAATATTTTAGCAAATTATCTCTATTTAATTTCTTCTTGTTAGTAATATAAACGGTTTTTTTGTCTCGTGAAATCAGTTTTTGCTGAAATCTTTTCAAGCTCTAAGAGCTTGAGCTGCAAGAATTTAAAATTGTAAACGGACAGAATTTACATAGAATTATAACAGGAAAGATCTGTTGATAGGGAATGAAAAAAACGCTGCTGCGAATAGAACAGCAGAAGCAGTTGCTTTGAATAAAGAACTTTCATGTTTGAATGTAGTATTGAAATAACTTCAATTGAAAGATTATCATGTTAATACACTAAAAATCAAATATAAAGATATACTTGTATACAACTAAAATAGAATAGTTAAAGTCAGTCGTTAGGACAAAGTTTCAGATATATTTGTAAGATTTTTTTTCAGACGATCACAAGCGAAGAAAGTCATTTTTCTTAAGCTCTCCGGATGCGACTAGTTGAAGAAAACACTTCCACTCTAAAAATGGTTTTTCCAGTACAATTTCCTTTAAGAATAACATCAGTGCAGATAGGAACTTCAATCCAGAGCTCATGATAGATACTTTAATAAAATTTCAAAATGTTTAGAAAAGCTACTACTACTACTAAAATATTCAGAAAATTTTTTTAGGAACATAACTAGCGATGCAAATATATTTTTAGTAAAACCGGGTAGCTTAAGAATTTGAGTGTATAGATAGTTCGATTTAGAATGCTAAAAGAAGTGAAATTCTGTTCTGGTTCAAAATTTTCTTTCTATTATTTTAAGATAGGATTACATTTCTCCCATTGTAGGCTCAGGAAATTGATTCGCACGCTTAAAACATACAAAACAGGTTGTATGGGAGATCCTCCTATATCTCAGTCCTACATATGCTAAAAAACATAACTAATGTCTTATTTTAGAGATAAAAAGAGTAACAACAGAAATTACAAACCCTGAAATCAGATTATGTAGTTCAGCTGCACTGGAGTCACCAAAGTTGAGCAAAATACTCATGAATTGGTGACGTCCACTTGCATGAGGGTGCACGCGACAACTGGCTTCAAATTGAGAATAACTTCGAGGAACAAGAGAATCAGCGAGTAACTGAAGACAAGAGTATCGCGGTAACTTCGAGAAACAAAAGAGTATCGCGAGGGATTACAAAGAAAACCGAGAAACTTCCGAGACACAAAGGAATCCACTGTGAAGTAATGTTTACTACGCCTTTAACATCAGCTGTTTAGAAAGACAGCCTGCCGTCGACCCTGAATTGAATATTTATTATAAAAATTTTATTATGAAACTTATAATCTAAAGCTTGAAAATGTAAAGGAGATTGGACCTCTAAGTTCAAAACGTCTTAGCATAACAGCACCAAACCCCGATCGGTCTGTCTTTTTAAATTATTAGAATGAAAACGTGCGCCTACAAAATATATAATTTATCATCACCAACGCGTGTAGACAATACAATAGCC
>BGPR01023089.1:0-24625 GCA_013235015.1 Araneus ventricosus | reverse complement strand
GGATCATAGCCACAAAGAAAGGGAGAGGATAATCATTTTTAGAGTCTTTAGAATCAGCACCTTTTCTCAGATTCAATGTTTGATAGATTTTGATTCTTCTCACATTATTCAAAAAAATTCTTATAAGCATGTTTTTCAATTGAACTTTTAAAATATTCCATTCAAAACTTGTATAGATTCAATGAAATATTACGATAAAGACGAAACATATTCTAGATTATGTTATAATCTATTGGTAGGAATATCATTCTTCAACTGTACAAAACAAATCTTTAAGCACTTTCAATGAAATGAGCTATCAAATGGATAATATTGTAAACTGTTTTCACGTTTCTAAAAATGCGTAAAGTCGTTCATATTTTGATACTGTATTCTACTAACTTTTTTGGAAAAAATTTAATGCATGCATATTTGTAAAACGTAATCACTTAAAAATGTCGGCGTTTTTTAAAACTATTTAAATGAATTATGGAAATCGACCTGCATTCAGCGCATACATAATAATAAATATTCTAAGGAAAATGAAAGCAAAATATCTAAACATGATTTGTAAAAAGAACTTACCGAAATCGAGTCTGGATAGAAGACAACATCAAGTTCTGTGGTGCAGTTGTAAAATGTTTAAAAAGAAATTGTCCATATGACTAACACGATAACATAGAAATAAGGGATCAAACGTCCGCAGGTATTTGCAAAAAAATAATCTGGAAGGTTGTTTTATACTTTTCGTCCGAAAAAAATAAAAACTACAACAACGAATAAATCTTTACCGCCATTTTCACCGAGGTCTCAGTCGAAATGAAACAAAACAAACAGAAAAATCGGCTAATGCGCATGCTCAAGTGACGTTAACATTTTTAGTTGAAATTGTTTCTCTCTATGTTTCTGGGAATTTGGCGCAAAACTGCAAATTATTGAGGGGGGTGGAAGGAGGAATGACGAAATAAAAGATGTAGTTCCTTAATACCTCTTGCTCAACCAGGACGTTGCGTTATGAATCTAGATGCTTTTGTTTAAGAATATCGATTAATTATTTTTCTTGATTCCAGATCACATATCTTTCAGGAAACGTTATTGTTTTCGGGGGTTGTAAGGAAATTCTCGTGAAAAAATTTTAATTGCTACTAAGTAAAATGTTTTAGAGTAAATTCTGTAATCAGTCTTGGATTCCATGATATTTAAATAGTTTTAGTTACAGCTGGCCACGGCGAAATTTGGCTTACCATAAATCCATATATTTTTTGTAGGGTCGTTTAATCTCTAAAGCCTATCCAGAAATCCCTTGTGGTTTGGAGCTTTATTCGCGTTCTTTTTCTATAAATATAGCGGTTTAGCTTCTTTACATGTTTTGCGGCGTGTCTTTGTCGTGTCTCAAATTCCAGTGTTTCCGACTTTTAAATCTTTTATTAAGTCAAAGTTGCAATTAATTGGACCCTTTCTAAGGCCGTGAGAATATACTTCCCACCAAATTCATCCATTTTTAAATGCATTTTTTAAGGTTGGCGTAAGTTAGCGCCGAATTTTTTGCTGAAACAAAAACCTGGATGTTCGAATTTCTTATCTCAAACCATAATGTGTCTTGAGTTGTAAATAATTATTAAGTAACAAAATTAATTAATAAAAAATGTCGTCAATAAGCTAAATGAATTTCTTTTCTTAAATTAATCTCCATACAAAGTTATTTTACTATACCACTACTAGGAATAAATGGCCGTATAAAGGAATAACCTTTCAGCAGTCTCGCGTATGCAGAAGAAACTTACTTTGTGCATCGTATTATATATCGTTTTTTCATAAATTTAAGTGTAAATTTTATTTACCCAATCTTGTTTAATATAAAGCTAATAAATGCAGGTTACGCATTTAAAAAATGCATTTTTGTGTAAAACAACTCGATATAAACATGTAATAAGTTGCATGTATTAAGTATCTTATTGATACTCGCGACTGTTGGACGGTTGAAAGCCAAAAATTCTTTAGTCAACGCTTAAGTCTCTCATTTGTTCTTTATGTTCTTATATTTCTTGAAATAGCCACAATTGTTTGAAATATATTGTGATATTTAATCATGTTCGAAGTAAATTTGTACGTCAAGAAGTTATACAAAATTTAAGAAAAAAATGGATCGATTTTACTGCCAAAATACTCCGATAATTTAATTTTTGCGGATCTTCTCGTTAACTGGATTTGTGGTCTTCTGAAAGTATGTGTTTAAAAACAAAATAGAAATGAATTATTCGAATGGTTTTTTTTAATTTTTAAAAATTCAAAATATTGTTAAAATTAACAGTAAAACTTATAAAAATTATTTCACTAACCATATATGTTTCTATGATGAAGTGACCAAACACTCACTTCTGGACTCAGGAATAAATTAAGACTCTTTGGGATGTCTCAGATTAAATAATATACACTATAATGACGTAGTTTCTTCCTTATAAATAGTACGATCGAGAAATTTAAAATATTAACCATATTTAATTAAAAATAAAAATTAGCTTCTGAAGCTTTATCAGTTTTATTATGCAAACAAGGAATATGGACCTTCTTTTTTGACGAAGAATGACAGATCTGTATCTTAATTCATTTGATTGCTATTAAGTTAAGTGTAGGCTTGTGCGCATTAAGGTCATTGGCAAAATAACCAGACGTCCTTGGTTAACATGAACAGATCCGAGTTTAGATCTCTAGTATTGTTCAACATCACCACCTACTCAATATCTGAAGGGATAGAATCGGGTTCAGAAGATCTGATCACTTTTGTAAGTCAAAGAAGAAATGGTATGCAGTTATATAATTACGCATTAACGAAAACTGCTTCATCTAAATTTAATCTTATATGCAAGCAATAATGGGTAATAATGAAAGGGTCAGAGATTGAAGCTACGTAATTCCGAATAACAAATCCTTATCTTAATTATTTTGATTGTTTCAGATATTGAATATTTTTTGGATGTGTGCAAAAGTCAAGATGGAAAAGTCATCAAGGAAAAATCATGATCAAATGACTCAAGCGAAAGGATCAACATTCTTAGATTATATTTTAAAATTCAGTTGCACGGCTCGGCTCATGAGTCGGATACAACAAACAGAAGAAAAGTACAAGTTTCAACAGGAAGCGACTGAAATGCTCGCACTCGTTCTCAAGATTACTAAAATGCGAATTTCTCTATGCCTTGCTTATGATTGAGCTCGATCCTTTCTTTGAAATGCATCTAATCAGGAACAAGAGGAATCTAGACACATAATATAAAATGTTGACATTTTTTACACATTTTTTTTTTACTAATCGGTAAATAAAAGCAAAAGTTAGCTCGAATAATTTTAACAGGATAATATCTAGCCATTATGTATAATCCTGTTAAGATGCTAATAAAATACTACGAACTGTAAATTGCGTGATGCTAAAATCATTAACTGATAATAAGAAAAGTAAGAAACCCGTAATTTAAAGAGTTGTTATAAAACAGACAGACGGACACAAAATGCCCCGATACTCCTTTGTCTGTCACCACTAAAGATGCTGAGCAGTTTAATGATTATAGATAATAACCAGTATGGTTGACATGAGAGAGACGAACAAACAAAAGGACACATTATTTCTGCAAATAACGTGATAGAAGACAGACATACATAATGCAACGGCTGATGGAATCAAGCCAGATGAAGACAAGACAGGCTTGAGAATTGTCGTACTATGATTTTTCGGACCAGGGGTTCGGTATTTTTAACGTTCCTTTGGTTTCCTCCTTGCAGTTTGGTAAAATCAATTTCGGTAGTTTTCGCTCTTTGAAGTAGAACTTTATAGAACTTTTTTCTCCTTTAGAAAGGAAAAAATTATTGTCCATCACATTTTCAAAAAAAAATTATTGCCCATTTCGTTCTTCTAGTTCTCAACAGCAGGAAGCATCTAAGTAAACGTAGGAGTAAATAATGTTAGTTAAAAAAAAGTTGATTTAATATAAGATTAAGGAAATATTAACCCCTTAACTGAATTATTTTCTTTCCTATCTAATAAGATGATCCCTTCTGTTTTGGAAAAGGGCTGTCGTTTTCATTCATCTAAGAAGGGATATAATACTTGAAATTTTAAAGCTAATTAATGATTAAATTTTAGTTTTAAGACTAAATATGCGTTAATTCGATGCACGAGTATTCTCGGGCTTTTAAGTTAATAACTAGTAATTTGACCTGTCCTTACTGACATACAATTATCGAGCCACTGACAGTTCCGAAGAACGCCACCAAATTCGAGAACAAAATATCTTCACAAAATACACCGCTTCATAGGAAAAAAATGTTAAAATAACTAACTCAATTTCTCACAATTTCTGTAGATTTTTTGTTGTAGCTTCGTTATTTTTTTTCTTTAAGCTTATTAAGATGAGGCATCCATGAGAAGTTTGGATCAAAAGTCAAGCCTAAATATTTTAATTCTTTTGCATACTGAATCCGTTTTGATAAAATCTTCATTGTATGGATATGCGTAATATTCTTCTGTGCTTAAGCATAGTAAATTTGGGTTTTTCATGGCTGAAAGAAAGACTGAAATCTTCAGCCCTCTTCTCTAGCGTAGCCAAAGCTGAAGTTCCAATTTGAGAAAAATGATACGACGCAGTGAGCCTATCGTCCGCAAAGGCCTGGACTTTGACTTCAGTGTCTACTCCAAATTTATTTAATGCTTCATTTTCTATTAAAAACCAAGAGATTGGCCTTGCACAAGACCCATGTGGAACACCAACATCCTGCTTCCATGGTTCCATTTCATTCTCTAAAAGAACAGTCCTATTCTGCAAAAAGTTTTCGAATATCTTGCAGAGTTGTTTCGGCACATAATATTTATTTAATAACATTTTTATATCTCTTCATCTAGCACTATTAAAGGCGTTTTTAATATGCAGTGAGATCATAGCAACTATTTTATTATTCACTTTTTTGTCTTCCACAAATTCAATTGCTTTTCTGAGTGTGTCAATAGTGCTTCTCTTTCTCTGAAAACCGAACTGATTTTCTGAAATTAACTTCTTATTTTCCAAAAAATCAACTAAACCTTTAGTAATTAACCTGTCCAGGACCTTTCTCCTGCAGGACAGTTAACAAATGGGCCTGTAAGATGAAGGAAGACTTGTATCTTTGTCTTCTTTAGGAATTAAAGTTACATTGGCAATTTTTCACTTAGTTGGAAAAATGCCATTTTCAAAACAGCAGTTCATCACTTTTGCAAATCACCACCTGTCTGCGAAGAAAAGTTCTTTAATAATTCCATTTGTAAGACCATCAATACTTAAACTTACATTGATTATCAGTATTGAGACTTGTGGATTCAATTATAACATCGTCCGAAATTTAAGGAAAGTGGTATTTAAGAATTTCATTTCTTGAGTCTTTGTAAATATTCGTATAAATTCCATTACCTCTACTAATTCTATTTATGTTCAACTTGTTGCATTCGTTTTGCTTAATGATGTCATATGGAATGCCAAATAAATTCTTTCTAACCACGTTATCTAAAAATTTCCTGAAACATATCTGTTTTGAAATCAAAATTTCCTCTTTGTAGTTGGCTAATTCTCTTTTGTAAATGAGCCTCCTGGCAGTTCTTACTTCAAAATCCGCAATTGCTTGAAATCGCCTTATGAAGGCTCTGACTTTTCTTCTCTTAATTTCAAGATTGGAGTTCCAACAGATTGCATTTTTTCTCTTGGTTTCCGAAATCTTTTTCTGATTAATTTCACATATAAGGTAAAGTCCGTGATAAAATTTATCAATGTAATCTTCCAGATTTTCTCTTGTAATATCAGCTTCGGAGAATGTATTGATAAGTTCCTTGAGGTCTCTTAAAATCTAATGTTTTCTCATCATGCAACTTCAGAATTTTCCTTCGCTCTGTTCTTCCAATTTCAAGAAAGTTTACTTCTATGAGTATTAATCAATGGTCGCTCAATGTTTCTTGATCAAGAACTTTCAATTCCCTAATGTGTCTGTCATCTATGTTCCTTGTGAGAGTAAGATCAATCCAAGATTCGCCTTTTGTGCAACTGTATGGGTCATTAACAACTGCTATATTCCCATCTGGAGATAAAGTTCAAACCTCTTCTATCCGTTTCCTTCGGACTCCAAACATTTGATTTGGCGTTAAAATCACCAATTATAATAATTCTGTCATTATCGTTGATGTTAAAAACCGTATCAAGTATATGGATATTTTCTGTAATGTCTTCAAAAGGAGAGCAGTAAATAGATATAATTAGAAGTCGATTGAATCTCTTGATAGCAATTATATCTCTGTGTATTAATAAAGGGATGTACTTAATATTCTGGTTGCATATAATAATTGCAGCTCTTGGATTATCCGTATTTTGTATTTTATTGAATCTTTTGGGAAAACCGACGACTTTGTTTTCAAAATTATACGTTTCATTAAATCTTAGCATTAAGTCTATTTGTTGTTGCTCAATATCTTATGCCAACATCGCTGTGGCTGATCTACTATGATTCATGTTCAAAAAACCAACTCTTAATTTTTTTGTTCAGTTCTATTAACCATTATTGGGCTCTTCAAAATAATTTGTTCGACTTCTCGTAAATTCAATCTCATTTTTGTAAATTGAGCAGCATTTGTTTCTGGGTTCATGATCTACTTCATGGGCTTTTAAGTTAAGCGGTTAATTAAATGTTTTATATAAAGATTTAAAAAAAACATATTTAGCTCTTATTGAAGAACCGTATAAGTAATGCGAAAGATTTTGCAATGGGCATATGCATTAAATAATTTAAGATTTAATCTATAGTGATTTATTGTCTCTATTTTTTGCTGTTTGATACTTTCTGATAAAAAAAATATAATCAATTTCTATTATTTGAAATTATTAATCCACCGTAAATACTACAATTTTGGGCAACGACTGGAAATACTAAAACACTAGATTGAATACAACTCATATTCATTGAAATATTCGATAGTGCACACTATTTAAACCTACATATTAATTAGAAATTATTAGAAATGTTTCTGTCATGTTTTTGTACAAGTTAACACCTTGTGTTCCGTAAATAAAGCTATCTTTATGATTTTCCCTACGTTGTCAGAGTTGTTTTTCGTGCAAAACATGGAAGTGATATTATTATATGATGAAAGAAATTAAAAATTGACATTAATCCATGAATTGACAAATTCAGTGCACATGATACGAAGCAAAAAAATAAATACATCCAATTTCCATTTACTAATTACAAAGGTTAAACAAAATCCTTCTCAAAAAATATTTTGAAACTTTTTCGAACAATATAATCTAGTCCAAAGTATTACTTTCTTCTACACGCTTCAGGATTTCATAGTGGATTTTATTACTTTTAACCAAATTCCGCGAAAATGCGAGAAAATTTTTTCTCGCAAATAATTCTCATATTTCAATGTAATCTTTAGATTTTGTAATTCAGATTTGGATTCTAGATGGCGCTACTTCCGACTTCAGGAAGGAGAAATCTCTTCCTAAAGTTGAATCTTAAGGAAGAGAATCTTAGGAAACAAAAAATGTTTTCAGTGGAGGGTATTAAATAATAATTACATATAACTTTAAAAAATAATAAAAATTCTTCGTAATTTGTAAGGAACAGAATAAAAGCTAAAATATGAAATTATCGCTTTTGCAGATGTTCGCATGTACAACTAAACGGTTTCTCCTCTAGTTCCTCAAATTTAACCATATATGAAAAGAAGACATATTTGGATCAGGTTATTTTTTGTCTAAAATTTACCGCATTTTTAGAAATTTTAACACAGTTGTTTGTTCATAGGCTTAAATTATCAAAAAAAATCAGGTGTCGCTTGTATTGATCTCTCGTCTAGAAGGTCGATATCACACTTTCCTTTAGGATTTATTCTAAGTAACTAAATGAAAAATCTCCCTTCTTGCCTATTTCTAATTAATTCCTCTGAGTTTTCCTTTCACATTTCCCGAATTTCTTCAACATCATACTGTTCACATATCTGCAGTCAAAAGAGTTTAATATTTAAACCAATTTTACACAAGGGTAATAGCTGCCAACAATAGGAGGCCACATAGTCTCAAAAAAAATCTCTTCATCAGTGGAAAATGTGATGTGGAGAGCGCATCAAAGCGCAAAAGGGGAAAAAGAAGAACAGTGGCATATTTTTGTTCTACACCCATTTGGGCCGTTGACCATTATTTCAAATGTATGCGTATGCGGATATCCTTAGCCTCAGACTGTCAGCTGTTGACGAGATTTTCTTGGGCATAGGTGGACTCCTATTACGACAACAGTTGTCCCTAGGTAAACAGGGTCTCATAGTAACGAATAGAGAATAATTTCCCGATCCTCCTACAAATGGAATTTTAACAAAGAAATAGGAAAATGCTTTCCATTCTTCTAAAGTCTTAATGTCTATTGTCTCCTAGAACCTTCCAGCGGGGGAGCTATAATTTTTTACACCAACTGGCGCGTGTTGTACTTTTTACGACACAATAATTTTCTTGATTTTTAGTATGGTAGTTGTAAGTTATTTCATAATAGTAACAAGAAACACGTCAGAAAAGCAAATCTTTTCATCAAGAGTGAAAATTAATTTAAATTTTTTTTGAAAATCTAAAATTATACTGAAATAAGAGAAAGTAATTAAATTTAATATCATTTTGTAAAAAATATATTAAGCAATATATAATGAAGAAGATTATAATACAAACTAAGATAGCACAACAAAGACTTTCTTCTTAGTTTCTAATCATTGTCCTTGCAATCGAAACATTGAACTTTTGTTTAGAGAGCGACGCTTACAAGTATACTATATAGTGCAATATATACAAGTATATATTGCACCTACTGCATTTCATGGATTTTGAAGATCGTTTTCTTTCTTTCAAACACAAACCACAAGCTCTTCTTCTCAATACTGGTTTTTTTTCACTTGCTTTTTCCGGTTGTAATGTATAATTTTGATTGAAAGACATGTTAATATCATATGGAGATGAACAGATTTTTTGGGGCTCGAGTAGTGAGGTATTTTTCCATAAGGCTGAGGGCTAAGATTTTCAAGAAAATTCTTCGGCTTAGTGGATTATTTGCAGGCTTATTACATATTAAATATGTTTGACAATGTCAAATGAATTATTAAAACGCCGTAATGCGCACTTGATATATAATTACCAAACTGAAATGTTAAGACGTGAAAAAATTATAAAATTTCATGAGCGGGCGCGCGGCGTAAACTCTACAACAGAAGCATAAAACAGTATGAAATCACCTTGAAACTCGGATAAACCCATTTAATCCTCAAGAAAGGGGTCGCTTGAAGGAATAGCAATGTCCTGCAGAAAGTTTTGACTCAGAATGTGAGAACAGGGTATGAAAAATCACGTTTCTCATAAAATTTGCGCAGGCACGCCCGCTGGAAGGTTAATCACTCGTGGAGCTAATACTCTTGTTTTCACTTCAATCGATAATCAATCAACCTATCATTCATTCTTATTTCTTTTCTGGTACAGCAGCTGTACCAGACCATAAGTAGAGTCAAAATATCTGCACGCGTGTAACATCTGTACCGCTCAGAACTGAAAGGCTAATTCAATATGTTTTTATCCGTACAACAGCATTTAAAAAAATCCTATTTCATGATTCAAATTGTTGTATCTAAAATTTCCCTTCCAACTTAAAAACATAAATAAGATATTTAAAATAAGTAAAATAAAATTTTAAATGTTTAAAATTAATGGTATGTCTTCGATTTGAAAGTGTTGTGTGATTCACATGGGGAATCATATCCCATATTAGAGTCATTTTATGTTATGTCTTGCAAGATGTGTTCTGGAGATTCTTGCGCTAATAAGACTGATTGTTCATAAGAAGTCAGTACCATGACTATTTTAGTCTATGAATTATTCTAACATATATAATTGTGCAACAATGCAAAATTCCACAAATATGTGGGCATTAGGTTTACAGAAATTTAAGGAAATTTGCAAATTTACTTTAAAAAGAGCATCAGAAAGCATAAAAAACCAAAAAAATTCACTAAATAGATAATTAGGATGTGAAAAATAAGATCCATCCTTCTTGTTTTTCTTCAAAGTTCTTTGTAGCAAAAATATGGCTAAAAGGAGAAAATTGTGAAATTTAAATGATATACCGATGTTTGAACTAGCACCTCGCTTGGAGCAACATAAATTACACTTTTGAAAATTATTCCTATTTGCTCCTATTTCAAAAGATTACTTCTCCTTCTGTAAACAAAGCTCTCTACCGTTTTATGGTTGTTGTAAATCACCTTCAGCTTGAGCACAATTACTGAAAAGGATACTTTATCATCAAGAAGACTTTAAGTATCTGATTGGAAATAGGATATAGAGGAACATAATATATGCTTTAAGGCTACTGAATTGAAATTTTATTTTTTATTTATTCATATGCATTTCTAAAAATGCGCTCCAAATATTTTTTTCAATAGCACGTTTCATTTCAATCACAAGCAACTAACTAACTTTGTTGAGTTTTTTTTACGAGTCAATTACAAACAACGTTTGTGAGAGAATACCGAATACAAACCGAAGTACATTTGTAGATTTCGGATATTGTTTAAGCTGCAATTACAAGGTTTTATTTCAATTCATTTGCTTTTGGTTTGTAAGGATGGAATTTGATTATCGATTTTGTAACTCCTGGCATACGAGGTGAAAATAAATAAATTTTTTGTTATCGTCGATGGATTTGACATCCGGATTTTAAAGAATTCCTATATTTCATACTTTCCTATTCCCTCTTTAATACTGAGAAAACCACTTTTAAAATTATGTCCAACTGTCCGTGCGTCTTTCGCCCTGTCTATCCGTACGATAACTCTCAAGCACAAGTTTGTAAAAAAGAAATTTGGTTTTAGTCCGTGCTCAAAATTGTTGATCAGTAATGAATTTTGGATAAAATCTTCTAACAGGCTAGAAATACATACTCGATTTTTTTTTCATTGTACTATTAAACTACATAAAAGAAGACAATATTAAATAATTATTAATTTTTTGATTACGCGTTACCATTTACGCTGTATCAAATGAGTATATACTTTTTTAGGTATTGTGTCGGTTTTCATGAGCGTGGTCATTCCGCCCTTGTGAAAATATCAAACATATTTATTGTTTGTAAGTTATCATGTCGAGAAATAATAATAAATAAAGTACATAAAAGAAAATGACGGGCAGCTGTCTTTTTCAAACAGCCGCTGATGCTAAGGGCGTATGACTACTTTACTCGCGTGAATCTTTTCCGAGTCTCAAATTTTTTTGTAACTTCTGTTGTTACGCTTTATCTCTAAAATAAGACATTAATTATGTTTTTAACATATTTAGTTACAGAGATACAGAAGACCTCCCATACAACGTTCATGTTGGCGTTTTGGAGTGTGAATCAAATTCCTTCCTGAGACCCCAATGGAAGGAACGTAGTCCTACATTAAAATATTTTTTAAAAGTCTGTTAAAAGAACATGTCAATCAAACAGTTTCACTGAATATATAATGCTATTGAATTTCAAGATGGTATAAAAAAGGCTTTTTCCTTTTAAATTCCACCACAAATATGGCCAGAAAATGTCAAAATTACCAAATCACCAACAAATTATAACAAACGGTCAGAACCAAGGATATCTGTTGATGCTTTAAAGGATATTTGCATCTTCCAATTGAGAACACTTGGTTTTACGCAATAAGTAAGATAGTTGTGCAGAAACGCAGGAGAAATTCGAAAGAAAAACACTCCTAATTAATTTTAAAATTAATAAATTTGTTCCCTTTTTAATTGTGATAGTGTTTAATTTTTTTTTCATATTTGAGAAATATAACTGGAAGTCTACTTCCCCTAACACATCTTTTATCGTGCAGAAATTATGACTTCTTTGTATAAATCACTCTCCTATTTGATACGTAATTGTTAGCAAACAGACGACACCCCACTCAGATTTAGTCACCCAGCTCGGGTGTTTCAGTTTGACTTTCTCATATACTTATACAATATGGCGTGTTTCTTACTTTTTAGTGTTGTGAGGAGAGAAAGTATGCATTTTAGACCTGTTACCTTTGACAGATTTGGTCCAAGATTTAACACTTATCTACAATTTTGATGTATAAATAATATTCTGAAGTACTCTTCTTCTTCCTACTGCGTTTTTAATTTAGCTTTTTCCTTAACTCACGAAAAGAGAGATTGACAGACGATCAAATTGAAAAGTTTGGTACAAAAGTAGATCCCAATATACACGTCTGCTGATAACACATTATCCCAAATTGTATTTATTCAGCTTGTTGCATTTTGAGCTAAGTAAACATACCAGCGTACCCACAGACACACCGATATCGAGCCTCTTCTTAATAGTAACTTAAATGAATAGTAATAGCCTCTCTTAACTGAATAGTAATACTTAATATAAAAGAAAAACTTGTAACAATATAAAATTGAATGGGATGAGCGTTATTCATAGTTGGAATATTCCAAGCGATTACGTATACAATACACAATTTTCCGAGTTGAAATCTGTTGTCAAAATATCTTAACATTTACTTCTAATACTGGTAGATGTAAATAATTCTTCTTCTTTGTATAAGTTTTTTTTGCCCAGCTTGGTCATGCAGGAAATAGATTTGGGTATATTTAATGATCTTATACCAGTTTTTGATTTATGCATAAGGTAACACGGTGCGGCGTCCCGGGCGAACACTTGAATGACCGATTTTTAGGACGCTACTGAATTTCTTTTGATAGTAAATCAGAGCCGCGGTGGCCTAGTGGTAAGGTCTTTGCTCCGGAGCCGGAGTGTTCCAGATTCGAAACACGATTCCATTAAAGGCCCTTCGTATATGAGAGCCTGGTGCACACATAATCTGAGTCGTGGGCCAATCGCATTCCCGCTGGTGCGGTGCAGAAATCTGGATGTTGCCAGCTCAGGTATCGTCCTCGTCATCTGACTGAAGTTCGAAATTCAGAGGTCTGTCCCAAAAGCATCCCTCTTGTTGCTTCAAACCGGGCGTAAATATAACTAAACTAAACTTGACAATGAATCCGAAATCATCAATTGGTTCCTAATTGCATAACTGCGTCAAATTACGATTTGCATCGTTATGTACATGCTTTGTTCGTGCTCTTCCTGTCACAGAAAAAAGTATCAGAGAACTACTACACACAGAGAGAAGGCACTCCTTCTCTGTTCTTAGGTTCAATTGTGAACTTGGAAATTCATAAAATGACAGTTGGTTCCTGACTGCATAACTGAGTTCGATTAGTAACCTCAAGAAAGCCTCTTTTCTTCTTCTCCCTTTTAACAATAAATCTTTTCTATTCTTCTAAAAGTCATTTACATAACAATTCTGTATTACATCATTCCTGAAGGGAAAAAAATAGGGGCAATAAGATATGAAAAATATCAATCATTTTAGTTTTGACCGGAGCTGCAATATGCCCTTTCGTGATAAAATTCAATCTAGCGTTCTGGGAAGAACGGGTGGTTTTCCGATCATGTTTCTGAAAAAGAACATAATATTAGAAATTCGGTCGATATGATTCACATTCTGGAAGAAAAGATATATGTGTTACCGGCAATGTATGAAATCCGGAATTCTATAGACTAGTTAACCATTTTATAGAATGCCGAAAACTGACCGGCAATATATGAAACGATTAACATTTCACACATTTCCTAGGCATTCTATAAAATGCCTAATGCCAATCCGGCAAAGTATGCAATTCATCGCCGATTCGGTTTTATAATAAATAAAATTAAATACAATTCAAAATAAAATTATTTATTTTCTTGATGCAAGACGTAGGTTCATATTTCATTTTGTTTTCTTTAATAAGAAAGGAATACATTTTTTTCGCACAAGTTGCATTTTTATTTTCGTAAGTTTAAAAGTTTTTTAATGGCACTGTTACATTATTTTTTCAAAATATCATTTGTATTTTGGAGAATGCACGGCTTTTAAATAATAGCCTTATCATAACCGCTTTTCATACTTTGGCTAAATAGCATTTGCCATTCTATAGAATTCCTAGGTATTATATGCATTGCCTAGGGAAAGTATATTATAATTCTCCAATTTCATACTTTGCTTGAAAACGCCCGGCATTCTATGAAATGTCTAGAACGCCGGCGTTTCATACATTGCCGGTAGCATATATGTATTCTTTGTATTTTCATATTGGGCTTCAGTTGGCTAATAAAATATCAATTACTTTACAGAAATCAAATAAAAATAACTATTCAGTGACGAATCCAGGGGAACTATGTGGCTGCAGATCCCCAGAGCTAGACTAGAATTCTTTATTTTATTTAAAATCATTATAGCTGTTTTTTCTTAATCTCCCTTTTAAAAAAGTGACAACATTTCTTCCTGGCTTTTAACAGGCTCGAAACTTTTCCCGCTTTTGTAGTCATTCCACTCGTATTTGTAGCATTGACGCGATCAAAAACATGTTTTTGCTAGTTGTTTCATTGTGTTTTTTATTAAATCATCGAAAGTAATGTGGCGTTCTTTATGATTCTTATTGTCAGTGAGTTAAGTCTGTAAAGTTAAAGTGTTTTGGTTTACATAAACCATAAGGTTTGACATTCATCACGACGATACAAAAATTTTATACCTCCGCGCGCCCCGCGGGGGGGGGGGGGGCATCCTGGATTCGTCACTGTAACTATTAGAAGTTCTTTTCCTGACGTGGATTATTCAAGCCTTCTATGTTTACGTCTTTTATGCAATGAAAGATAAGACTTGCAGTACCTAACCTTGTGGAAAATTCTCGAAGCATACATACAAAAAGCATTAAGTAGTTGACATAGGAAAAATTTATCATTCTAGAATACTTCCCTGTAAAATATTTTTATAATGTAATGTTTTAAATAGTAAAATTTGTGAAATATCATATTATTCCTTTTACTGATTGAGCACTGCGATTTTATTAAAAAAAATAAGTTACTAATCAGAGGTAGTAAAAAGATTTTAAAAGTCGAAGACTTCGGAAGTTCACCACGACATTTTCTTGATGGAATACTAAATATCTTTTACTTTAAATCTATCTAATTTTAAAGGGATTTTTTTAAAATTTTATTTTGCTGAGCTGCAGGCCGAAAATATGTCGCAAAAGTATTCAGACACTTTCAGAAAAAGCATAAAAATTATGTTAGTTTAAAGCGACTCATGCAGGATGTCCGTGTTGAAAATCTCCAAAAGTAACGGTTTAAGCTATGAAAACTATACACTAGTAGTTATAAAAGTCCATCAATAGGGAAATGCCTCGATAGGTATTTATTATTATTATTATTATTTATTAATAATAAGATCGCACATGTGTACTGTTGTCAGCTGCTTTGATGCTCTTTTCACAGCAGTCACATACACGACTACTGATCACCATGTTGCGCATGCGCCATGCGGAGTTGATTTCACCACAATAGGGTTGAAAACGAAGGGGGAAATGCTTACATGTTACTCCGCAGTATATAGACAAATTTTATTTTCATTTATTGACTTGCTATAAAGATTAACTAAAAATATCATGGATGAAGGTGCGGCAACAAAACTCTGGAAAGGCTCATCTTTCTCATTGCCCCTTACCATTTCATAAAGTTCTTCAGTTTTGAAACGAACCTGTACTATTAGCCAGCTGGGGACCCACTGTCGTGACCTTCCAGGTTTCCGGACATACAGGTTTAAGGACTTTTTTTGTTTGGTTCTATAAAACGATTTATTAGTAAAGATTTCTCTTTTAATGCGAAAACCGATTATTGCTGATTCACTAATACCTAAATCGATGCAGCAGCTCGTTCTATCTATTTGTGGACACCTCTGGCACTAATAGGTCTCACTCGAATTTTAATTAACCAAGAAATTGAAAATCGCCTTCATAAAACGGTTGAAATGCATAAATAAATCTTGGTTTAATACTATTACTTTTGAATACCTATGCCCGGACTCATGTGCATAAACAGTTTAAAGAAAGCTATTTATAAAACTTCTACATAATTTTCATTTTAGAATTTTAAAGAAATTGTACATTTATGATAAATGACAAAGGTCGCTGCAAAAATACAAAAAAAATTTTATTCTTCAAAGGACTTATCATAAAAAATTGATTCTGATTGTCATTAGTTACGACTATAATACGGTTCCACTTCTTGTTATCTCACGGAAGGAAAGAATTCAGATATATCACTGTGGTTTCCAAGTCGTACATGGGATCGACCTGAAGTTCTAGAAATAAGCAGGCGACATTCTCTCTTAGGAACGAGATCGATTATTCAGAGAATTGTCCATTTGTGTATTCTTCGGAAAGCTATTACATCGTTGCTCAAGCAGTTTACCTCTCTCGGGAGTTCTTCTGTGTACTGATGACAGTTCGCTTCTTGCAGTTAACGCTTGAAAAAATACAATTATGGCCTGTACCTTGTTTCTAAGTCTAACCCAAATATTAATGATGACAACGAGGACTAGGTTCTCCCATTGAGGTTCTCAGAAGGAATTTGTTTCTAAGACAAAAAACGTTGATGGGGAGATCCTCTATACCGTACTACATATATTAAAACATAACTAATGTCTTTATTTAGAGAAAAAAAGTAAGCGAAGTTTAAAGAAATTCTAAATCGGAAAGATCATCAGGTAAAGTAGTCCACGCACATACTCAAGCGACTGTTTAAAAAGACAACTCCTCCAATTTTTTCATTGCGGAATTTCTTGAATTACAAAACATTTTTGAAAGAATGAAAGTTTTTCAGATATTTATATCATAGATAAGCGAAACAATCCATTTGGCGATTTTTCAGCAGGCAAGTTTTCCCGATCCTGCAGTTAAAATCTAAGCCAGAATTATGAGAATCCAGTCCACCTCTCTTACACTAATAAAATGATGTAATGTGTGTTGATGTACAAGAACAGACAAGCGAATGTATGTGTGTGTGTTGGCGATGTACAGAACAGACCGTAGAACGTACAGCTACCAAATTTGGCACAGATATACTTTGGATGCTGAAGATGTGCACGTTGGAGCCATTTTTTTCAATTTCTTATTCAAAATTTAATTATTTAAAAATTAAGCAAATTTTGACCATTTTCGGCCATATTTGCCTGAATAACTTCCGAAAGAACTATTGCATGAAAATGATTTTTATGCCATTTTAAAGTGCAAACAATTATCTTTCCAATGATATTAGTATGAGAACTTTGCAATAATTGCTTTTAATTTTACAAGGTTTTAAATTGTCATTAACTGCGGTCAAAGTCGCTCAAGGAGACCGTTTCTCTTTTCGACAAAAGGAAGGAAGTAAGAGCGGGAGCAAACAGGTCTTCTCTCTGAGCCCGGCTAGATAGTGAATTGGAATCATCCGGTCGTTCAGCGCAATTCCAAGAGGGGGGCGCTCCCTTAGCGGTCATTTGTGAACAATAAAAGGGCAGCCATTGTTGGTTATTTGCGTTAGAAGGAAAGGATTTAAAAAATTCATAGGAAAAATGTCGGTTGAAGAAACAGAAATGATTTTCTGAATTAAGTATAAAACCTTTTAATGATAAAGATAAAGGTGATATTTTAAAATCATTACAATGGGGAACTTCAGCAATTTTTAAAAACACATGAAAGCCATCCGTATTTTTAGAAAAAGTCATTCTAATTTCAAATATGCAAGTGAAATTTTACAGAAAAATTTATTTATTTAAATATTGAGAACGAAAGATGCACTGAAATAGCAGGAATCAAGATGCAATCCGAAACACACTCTCATTGGCCGAGTAGATTCTGACGTCGAGGGTGCCTTCCTTCGCATACTTCTGTTTCGCTAGTTCTGTATTCTGCTTTGAATCAAGGCGTTTGTGCCAGCTAACATTTTAAAACGGAAGTTTTTAGCTTTTCTACTATACAGCATTCAATTTCACAATGGATGTTGGTTTTGTACAAGCTAAATCGGATAATTTGAGACTCTTCCGCGAATCGTATCGTCAGCCCTTTATTTGAAAATGCCTTGAAAGAATGTGTATCTCTCTGAATGCAACAGATTTTCCAACAATCAGCACTCAAATGCGACACACTATTCTGTAGTATTTTTATAGATCTCTTTGAAAACTTCGGAACAAAACAAGCTACTCACTTTCTATCAGTAAGCTTACTTATCTTATTACAAGGGAAGGAACACAAATATTTTGTCAGTACATGCGTCTGTAATTATTCAGTTCCGACAAAGAAACTGGACACAAAACGCCGGCTCGTAAATTATCTCATAAGAAAAGTTGTTTTGACCTTCCCTTCAATTACCGGAACAGGGCTCTATACTATACAGAAAAGGATTCGCCTTAGGAAAAACGGATAGGTTTTCGAAACCATCAAGCAACAATAAATTGCAGAGGGGCCCTCGGGCATTCCGAGAAGACGCTGCGATTTCTGTTGCACAAGCAAGAACGGAAAGATAAGAACCTGATTTTGCATGATGTATTAAATTTCGTATGCCTACAGGAAAAAAAACAGGAATTTATTTATTTCAGAAGTTCCGTTCAAAATAATTTCAGGTACGGCATTTTTTTAAAAACACACCTGTGCCTTTTAAAAATTAATTTTATTTTATATAGTTTTATTTTAGTACGCTTTATTTTGCTATATAAATTATTTCCTTTGTACTATTATTAATTTTAAAATACTAGTTTATACTATATCTGGTAAAAATAATTTATATAAAGAAATACACTAAAAAATTAAAAATGATAAAACTGTAACCACTTTCGTAAATTGCAAAAAAATAAAAGATACGAACAAAGTATCTGTAAGTAGTAAGCCTCCTTTACTGCAAAGTAAGTTTTTTTTCATTATGTTAGTTAATTTTTGAATTATATAAAAAAACTATATAAATTTATAACAATATTCAAACCAGACCAAATGCGACTGATCTAGGAATTTAATTGCTGCCATCAACAAACTCGAGATGCACGATGAGATAAATTTATCCCACCTTTTCTCAACTATAATAATTGATGAGCAAACTAACTTTTGAAGACTAATTTTGATTTTAATGCATTCATTGAACATAAAGAATTTATTTTGAATCAAAAGTTAAACCTGCGAATTATTTTGTTGAACTACAAATGAAAACGAATTTTATTATAAAAAAAAGTCGTGAATTTAAACTAATTTTTAAAATATTCTTGATAATTTTCAATAGTACTGGTAATTTTTAAAAAAATATAAGAAACATTCGAATATCCATTGAAAAAAATTATGCTGTAAATTAACATGAGCAAATTTTTTAAAAAAAAAGATTCTTAAAGAAGGTGGGATTTTCTATATTTTTACCCTTTGAGGGGCAATGGCCTCTCAAAGGGTAAAAAAATAAATTCCGTGTAATCAAATGGGAAAAAACTAATTAACTTTAACTATTTGCTTTAAAATATCTTATTTTTTTTGCTGCTAACCTCACCTTATACTTTTTTTAAAAACAAAAAAGATATCGAATTCTGAATTTACTGTGCTTCATGATATACAATTTTAATAGGTATAATATAGATTAATTACTGACATCAAAATGATCTCCACAGACATGACGAACTCTGTTTGCTGATAATTCCGGATTTAGCTTCGGATCTCTCTTCATCGCTTTACACCACTTTTTGTGAATAACATAATTTTTTGGCACATTGATAAATAATTTATCGGGTGCCGTTACAGTTGTATTACGACATTTAGGAACAATACAATGCTTGTATCTTTCTGACATTATTTTATCTGATGCGATAGTCGGAAAGTATAGAAAAAAAGAGAATCTCTATACAGCGCGAACGGGAAGGAAGAGTGTTTCTCCCCCGTCTGGCAATTTTGACGTCAGACCCGTTTCCCGCCAAAATGGATCGTTTTTCCCGCGTTTTCTGAGAGGCGAACTTTGATTGCAAATTTAAAAAAAACAAAACAGTCTAGAATTTTTTTTAATTTTATTCTTCGTTTCGAAGCATTTTAAATCGATTTAAAAAATAAAAAAAAATGCTGAAGTTCCCCATTGATTAATTTCCATCCAAATTTTTTTGTACACTTCTTGCGTGATGCAGAAAAAATTATCCAAATATAATTACTTTCTAAATGTATTACACAAAATGACTGACTAAAATGTTTACATAACATCAAGATCAATACTTCTTATAGGTCATCAGTAATGTAGTTTACAATGTGAATAAGAGAGCTGTTTTGTTTATAAGGAATAAGAAAGTAAAAATAGATACGAAAAGAACTTGGGTTAAATGTCTATCGCAATTTGAAGTTAAAAATTACTTTGTTAAGGGAACCAGGAATATAAAATTACGCATAAGAGATTCATTTGAAATTCTATTCCCGGCGAACAAGCTGGTCGCCAAAGGTATAAAAACCAATCCCACTATAGACGCCTATGAGGAGTGCTTTCGATGTCAATATTTGGCGATATTTTTGCAAGAAATGCTTCGTAAGGTTTTTCTATTTCGACGACGACCGAGAGATGTAATCTGTTATAAGGATGTAAACATTTCTACATTGTAGGGGTTTTTTTGTGTATGTGTGTGACTTAAAGTAGAATGAATTCCCTCTTAAGTGTCTTAAAGTTGAAAATAATTTGTTATCAGTTGTTAATTGTAAATAAAGATGGAAGGTTTTCAAAACACGATGAAGAAAAAACTCAGTTTCGCGCCAATCAAAGTTAAGACGGAAACACTAGCGGGCACAATATCAACTTGGCGTGGTAAAAGACATTCCCATAGGCGCCTATAGTGGGATTGATTTTTATGCTCACCGAAGGCGGCGAGTCAACAATAGAAGAGAATCATTGTAGCGGTTGTAGTTGCATGTCGATAGATAGAGTTGTAGGCACAATAATCTGTTTTAGTTAATTCTTTGTAACTAGTTAAAAGATTTAAAAAGATTATAATAAATGAACTGGTATTAAGCAACCTCTCATTATTACAATTAATTAAGTATTATTAATTATAAATTAAATGGAATGAAATATTTTACAATATGAAACTCCATTTATCCTAACTACGACGTTGTGCACAATTGCTTCTGCCACGTGACTGTGACGTCATCTGACTTGACTCTTGCAGAAATTTCCCCAAGATGTCTTCCTGGAAAGTATTCATATCCTCGTTTTAAATCGTTTCTCAACAGATATGTTGTTCTAGTTTGACTCCCTCTTCACCTTCAGCAGTGACCGTTGAAATAGTTGCAATGCACGGAAAACAGAATAAAAGGAATTCTTTTAAATCCAATTTTATATCAATTGAACTTTTTATATTTAAAAAACTAAAGCGGCAACTTGAAAGCGAAAGATTTCTTTTTGAATTTCTTGAAATGGCAACATCATTAAATAGTTTCATGAATTACAAAGAGTTTTCATGTATATTAGCAGTTTTCTGGGAGAAAAGGGAACAGAATCTGTTTGAAAAGTGCATTGACATCTTAAACTGGTGAGAATATATTATTTTTACCGTTTAACTACTGTAGTTATTTTATAATAGCTTTCTTTTTATATCACTTCAATCTGGGGGCATTTATTGAGATGGCCTATTGAAAGTCCGATACAAATACAAATCTTACTTAAAGAGACAGATCTATACATGATTTATTAAAGATTTGTTTACCTAACTTTTATTATTTATAAGGAAGTAATCTCGTTAAAAGACCTCTAATTTTTCAAATTATCTTTTATAATCTCGGTGCATGTGATCTTTTAAAGGATTATAAAATAGTTTATTTTTAAAAAAAAACAATAAAAATGTTTCAAATAATTACAGCAAATAAATTTTGATTCCTTTACTGACAACAAAATGAATGATGAAATCTGCTGTATATTAAGTCCGGTTAGATTTCAAAACACGGTACTGCCGCCGAACTTGAATTTTTTTCTAATACTAAATATGGCAATAAATCACTATATTTATTGTTAGATTTGACCTAACTGTTGGCGATCAAAGACTGGTGAAAGTATCGCGAACTTGGCGAAAAGACCGAACCGTGTACTTAAATCAAACCTTATGTATATATGTTGGTTGAAACAATGTCCAATTTTTATTCAACCGACTGAAGGCCAAATGCATTTCTTATCAAACTTAAGTCATTTCAGCATAATATTATTGTTTTTACGTAGTCTAAGTTTTCATCTTCTCTGAAATATAGCAAACTAATATTGCTTGAACTGTCAGCTTGGTCGCATATAAGGTTAGGATGTCTCCGGTAAAGAACAATAGGTAAATCTGTAGTTTGTGATGCGGTCTTGTTTATCGACATTTGGTATCTCCAACAGATGATCGTAAAGAGATTGGTAGCACTCAAGATTTACGCCAAAAAAATGGCGCCAAACAAACTAAAGTTTTAGCGAATAAAAGGAAAATTCCTTTAGATACACTTGTTACCTCATTGATGGACACTTTCTATGTGTGGAATAGCTTATTTTGACGTAGACTTGCGTCTCTCCATAGTGGTATAATGGTGTGACGGCAAATTAAAAAAAGATGACGCTTTTAGCGCTAAAGTTAAACGCTTATAGCTCCGCAACCAAATAACATGGAGTTGGTTTTAGTTTCATTTAATAGAGAAAGGTAGACATTGAAAATTTCGAAAACAATTTTAGAATTTGGAATTACGGTTTAGTCACAGTCGAGCCGCAAAGTTGGTAAAAATCACGAAAAATTTTCATGAAGTCACAGCGACCGATGCGCGCGCACGCAGACTAAAGCAATTCATTGATCGATCGCGCGGAATATTGCTCAAGAATTGTTGAATTACGTCGAATTTCCAGCTAAAATTAAACGCTTATAGCTAAGAAAAGCAAATAACATGGGGAATTGGTTTTAGTTTCATTTAACAGAGAAAGGTAGACATTGAAGATTGCGAAAATAATTTTAGAATTTGTAATTACGGTTTAGTCATAGTCGAGTTGCAAAGTTGGTGAAAGTCACGAAGAATTTTACATAGATAGAGTCACATAGTCACACTATACTAATAGTCACTATAGACTATACAGTTAATAGTCACATACAGTTACTTTAGTCGCAGAAAGTCACAGTTGAGTAAGGTAAGTAAGTCTACGCCCCTCAATCCCAGTGGACGTCTCGCAGACAGCCACCCGTCAATTTTTTTCTTCAAAAATGAATATTTGAAAAAATTAGCAATTTTGTTAGATTTATTTTGTTAAAAAATACCGAAAACATCACACTTAAAAATAAATGTGGTTATTTTCAGTTGAAAATTAAATGAAAGAACAGTATATTTACTATATAAATAATTATTATTATATGGATTTCATCTCTCTGATCATCTAGGCTCTATGGAGATAGCAAAATTTGTAACATTTTGTTTGATACTATGCTACGCTTGATGGCTGTATGCTATTGAGATTTGCTAAAGGGTTTTGCATTTGATACGAAAGTTTAAAATAAACCTTCATAAACAGAAAAATAAATCCGAAATCCGCAAGAAACGTTTTTTCCATTTTCCTGATCTTCAAACTTTTGCTCTATATCTTCACAGATTTTAATATTCATCAGTCCCATAAAGCTGTGGAATAGAGTTGAACTCGTGACAGGGTGATCAGGAATGCGAAAAGGATGAGTACAGGTTAAAATTTGAGAATTTCAGTTTTTAAGATCATTTAGAAGTTGAGTTAAGAGTGCTTCAATGATACACATTTGGATAAGAAGAATGTAGAGCCAAGTTTGAAACCATAATGGAAAATATTTTAAATTATCAAGCAGGAACAAAAGAAAAGATAAATTATAAGGATAGAAAAAGTTTTTAAAAATAATTTTCGAATCATTTCTTATATCAGGATATATATATATATAAAATTGACTTAATTTAATTGTGTTTGCTTTTGAGGCAACTCCGCTTCTGTATAAATTAAATAGATAATTATTAAAACTGTTTTAACTAATTAATCAGTGCCCTATTTCATTGTGATCACAGTCGGCTTGTAGAAGAGTGTCGAATTAGGGACCTGAGGGTCCACACTTCGAGATCTGATCAGCTAAAGATCCACTGCATACGAGGGCTCCGTCGGAGTCGAACAGAATCTCATTGTTGTGGTTTTTGGTGTATGTGGTGGAGGCGACAACCACCAGTGGTCGGTCACCACTGAAGTCGGCTGGAGCGTGATGCTTTTGGGGAGAGGATTGCCCCTCTTCCACACATGCCCATCCCATGTGATGAGAAATCATGATGTGATTTGAGCTTCGGGGGCATTTTATGGTGTCAAAGTCAAAGGTCGCAACTACCAGTCGGTGGTTACGTGCAGGCTCAGACATCGTCCTCGCCATCTGACCATAGTTCAAAATTACAAGGCCTCTCCGAAAATAGCCATGTATTACTTCAATTAAACGAAACTGTTAAATATTATAGTTTTTTACTTCTAAACAACTACTTTATTATTAAACTTTAATGTAATTAATTTAAACTATTTCCTTTTCCGTTAAAACTGAATGGGAAATTTTATTAAATATGATGCAACGTGTTATTGGTCCTATTATAACTTCAAGAAAAATATGAAAGTGTTGATTGCACTTTTGTCTGTAAATAAATGCAAACAGACCAAGTAATAACAATAAACTTTATTCATACTAGTCTGAAAGAATAGAGATCGGGTTAAA